>JACCPG010000783.1:87280-136432 GCA_016069955.1 Drepana arcuata | reverse complement strand
ACCTAATACGGACAAGCTACGAGACGATAGGCATTTAAATTTGGAACTCAACTAAATTGTTGATTTGGATACTTTTATAAAATACAATATAACCTATAAACGTACCTTTACAAACAAAGAGATACAATACACTAGGGATTTGGTTGTTTTTTACACATATTTTTTGTAATTATTTATTCATGACATTGATACTAGTCCTTTAGTTTTGAAATTGTGACTTCGTATCACTGAGTCAAATTCTACCGGGAGTTTCTATAGGTACCTAGTTATAGGCAGTAGCAAAACTAGCGCCAGGCGTTACCAGCTACAGCGCCTGCAGGTGCTCCGGGCCCGGAGCCAGCGAGCTTCTAATATTGAGCCGATGGCTGGCGATAGATTAGCCGCGTTAGTATTTTATTTATCGCGTGTATAATCCCGGGCCATAAATCCGCGCGGACAAGCGGTGTGGTTTTTTCGCGCGCAATGCGCGGAAAGCAGTAACGCGCGAGATGAGCCGGGATAAGTCCCGTTATTAATGGAGCACGGGTGCACACCACCCAATGGATAACGAATGGATGTGACCTCGGATTTTTGTGCGAAGGTACATTTGTTTTCAGTGACAGCTCGATATCAGGTGATTGCTTATGAAAACGTTTTGGTCAACAGGAGGAGCATGTCTCGCTGGTAATTTCAATTTATTCGAGACAAATAATAACATTCATTTAATGTGAGCCGTGGTGGGCGAGTGGTTCCAGTTGCCTGCAACACAAATTGCAAAGATTGCAAGTTCGAATCATGACTGTACCAATGAGTTTTTCTGAACATAAGAACAGTGCTTAATCACACCACGAGCTTTGGATACGGTGAAGGAACACATCGAGAGGAAACCTGCATACGTTTGTCACGTTTAAGAATAAATTCAAAGGTGTATGTAATAGTAGAGCTTAAGTAACGGCGATGGGCTCGCCATCTGTCACGTTGGCACATAAATTATTACTTTGGCGGAGAGTGTGTGGGTACTTATACCCTACCCTTTCGGGGACGCTTTTGGGAAGGATATGGAGGAGGATATATTGTGTAATATATTTTTTTATTGTTACTGAAATGTTATCACAAATGCATGTCCACGGAATCGATTGCTTGGTTTGACTGTGGAAATAAGCTAATCACATTAATATAGAATAAATCAAGAGCTGTACTAAAGTCAGTCGAGAATAGATGATAGGCCACCTTAGAAGACATGAAAGCTTCTTTAGAAGTATCTTGAAAATAATGGTAGACGGGAAGAGAGAAACAGGAAGACCAGAGAGAGAAGAGGTCTCTCATGAGGTATAGGGAGGTCACTCTTTCATCTCTCTTGCACTAGACCGAAGCAAGTGGAAGGGACTGCATCAGAGACGCCGACATGAGACCAGCTCTTAAATTTATGATAACGATTAATACATATATGTATTTACGATAGTACGTACTTTCTTTTCCCCAAGACATATTTACGTGGTAGGTTATAAAATATATCTGAATGCTATTTAAGATACGTCACCATACAAAGATTCGGTTGTCATAAACAAAACAGTAGGAAAATACGTCCATTTGATGAACTATACACTGCGGTATATCCATAACAAACACAGGCACTGTGTACGCTAATACACAGAGCAATCATGCGCTGTCGATATCATGGAATAAATCAACGGTATGCTAACAAACTGCCAACAAACGTGACTAGCATGGGGCTTATCAGTTGAACGGTTAGTAGATGTATACATGGATAAGCATTAGAGGTACTAAGATTTTCTTTATTTATGGCATAAATTTTTCGCAAAATTATTGAATTAAAATAGGTTTTTGTCATCACATACCTAAAGCATTAAAATTACTTTTAATAATGTTAATATGTTTCTTGCATAGTTTCAGGGATATTCTACGTCCATTTTCCTATTCTAAGGTGGCAATCAAGCATGCGGTCCGCCTGATGATAAGCGGTTACCGCCGCCTATGGATGCTTGCAACACCCTATATATGATTATTAATCGCGCGATGTTGAACCTGCAGAAATCTTTTTATGCTGCATTTAATGCAACCGAGTAGTTCTGGAACGCAACGCTACCCAGGCGGGCGGTTACATTTTTACACGGGATTTAGTATCTAGTAACTTAGCTGACTTTAGCCGCTCGCTTAGCACCACTTGAAGGCCATGGTGTAGAGTAGCGAGGGTATCCTAGGTCGCCTACGAAGTCGCTACGGAAGTTGTCAACACTAATGGATCTTGAAACTGTCTACAATAATGACGGAATGTGACTTATTATCTCTCTGTGATAAAGCTGCTGAGAAATTAGAGAAAATCCAAATTTATTGGCCATAGCCAGAGAGTGAATTGCATTACTTGTATATTTTATTAATCGGTGATATAAACCGGCATAACTATATTTCAACGAACCTAAGCTTTCATTAGAAGTAGTTTTTATAATGCGCACCTTTCACCTCGGACCATTACACGATACTACAAAGGTATATGCCAATTAATAACAAAATGGCGGCGCATTAAGTTTTTATTCACACACAGCTACCGAACGAACATTATCTTAACTATTTGAGAAAATAGTTGCGCACCTAATTACCCCATTCGCAGGAATGAGACAGCATCAGACACGTTACAGGTTAAAAGGAGACAACTGTATGTAGAGTAGTTAGTCTTGAAGCACTTAAGTAATTGAAGAGGGGTGGGTAAGATGGGGAAAGACTGGAAAATAATATTATAAGTAATAATGGGAATGGCGCGAAAGGGCCGTAAAATATAATAATAAACATACGTCGCAATGTTTGCCGTGAGGGCTGAACTTGGCCATTGAGGGACGGAGCTTGTACACTCGCTGCCGGGAGGGGCTGCAAGGTACAGGCGGGGACACAATGCTTACATTGGAAACTTACTTCATCATCTTCGCTTAAATTGCGAGAACTTTTATCAATTCCATGACTTCATTTATGTTCATAATCGAACACATACAAACAAGTTTAATGATGATTTAAAATGAATGTGTTCTTGACTGTACTGACCCGTGACCAATGACCCCTGAACATGATTACAAGTTATGAGGTAACTTAGACGTATTCTGTGAACTGTAGTACGTTCGAAAAGTACTAGATGCTAGTTTAGATGTCCTAGGATAACGATACATAAAATCAAACACATTATCAAAGCGAGTGCCTCACGGCGTAGGCAGACATAGTAGATCGCATCTTCCCTAGACATACAAGCCGGTGATATACATTCACTACAGTTTTATAAGTACATACATGCAAGATCTATTGACTCCTTAATACTTAAATAAATTAATACTTGTTAAAAAACCGCCCTTCTTTTCTTGTTAAAAAAATCCGGCTTTTTCTATACATTTCGATACTCGCAACAGAACCAAGATCGAGAATTGTCAATATGGAAAAAACGGGACCCTGCAAACATGCGTGTCTCTCGAGCTTATTTAGTTTCGAGTGCGTATACTGTATAAAGTAGTACATGCGTACAATAATATATAGTGCAATGTAAGATCTAAGTGTATTAATCAGCTGGATAGCAAATACAGAGGCGGGGCAATAAAACAGGACCGAGTTTCCGCACATCAAGTTTGTCAACCATAAAACCAAATGGGCCAATGATAATGTGTATAAATTACTATTGTGTTGTTTTCGCTTACATTTTTTTATAGCTACCAATATTTAAAGACCGGTGAGGATGGCGCTGACGTCGGCAAAGTTCATACTGTCTGTATGTCACCGATGTTAGTACGATATTTAGCCGCCGGCCTTAGTAACTTGGTGGCACTATATCTTGTATGTATCGACTGATTTATTTTTACAGCCTCCTCGCTATTAGTATGTGAAAGGCTGTAAACCGTTGCTCACTGTTTGTTTGTTACGATTTGTGATCAACTTTACTGCCGGCCGTTTATATAGTCGCTTGATAACACATGTGCTAATGCCGCGCTCAAGCATTATATTAGTATGTTTATCTCCAAGTACCTATCCAAAGATCTATTTCAGCATCAAAATTAAATTTCCATAAAGTTGCATGATTAATGAAATAGCCCAATAATTGCGTGTAAGAGCATCAAAAGTTGTCCAATAAATTAATGTCTCGTGTAAAGGAGCACTAATTAGTAATAAAAGCCTAATCTGCCCCCGTTGCGATCAGCCCGCCAAGTTGACGTTGCTTATGACGTACACTCCCTGGCAACTATAATGGCACACCACTTAACATAATTATTATAGGTACTATTGACTCGAAACGCTATTATGATACTCCCAAAAGGTTGTAATGAGATATTATTTCCTATATAATATAAATAATACCTCAGCAATGGGCACTGCACTTGAGTTCGTTGGGTTCAATTTTGAAGAGTTTGTGATCGAAATATACAGAACATGCCTTTCTTACAATCAAGGCCGAGTTCACGCCTTTGCAGCTCACTTCATTGCAGATTCTACCTACATTGACATCAAAGACGAAAACTTGAAAACTTTGATCTTGAACCTGATGTTAATAAACAATATAATATAATTCACCCATCCCAACATCTCAGCCGGCAGTGTACTACGCGAAGGGCATAATTAATAAGCAGGCCAAGTTGTCGAGCTATCAAAGTATCGTTACAAACGGCATTACAACACTAAGCCTTGCATCAAAGGTATTCACGTTGTAGGAACATATATATCCTCACGCCTTCCCTCAAGGGTCTCCGAAGGGGTAGGCATAGATGTATAGGTAATACCCACACACCCACTTTCCGCCAGAGGTATATTAGGTGCCACGTGACAGATGGCGGACGTTGTAGGAACATAGCGCTTGTAAACAAAAATCAAAATATTTGAATCAACGTAAGAGACACAGGAACACTTATTGAACGTCACATAACATATTACTTACATAATTACATTATATTACAATTAATACAAACTAAAGTTACCGCCGTCTTCAAGAAAAAAAAACCTGCCAGGAGAAGAAACGGCGAATCAAACTCCCCGGTTTTCTTTTACGTAGGGATAGAAAAAGATCAAAATAATATAAACTCTGTACAAGAGGACCAATTCATTGCCATGCATGACTATAATTCATACAATCTGATGCTGTATATAAGCTTTTTGAATTAATTTACTTTTAATAACAGCTTTAAACTCTACAGTAGGTAAAACATTTTTTTTTAAAGTAGCTTATTAAAAAAGCGTATACCTTGCCCGACAAATGGGTTGCTAGTTTTGTGAACACGAGAACTATTGCTTATCTATCATATTGAACCTGTCTCATCAGTAATATGCACTTTATATACAGGATGTATCAGTAAAAACTCGACCAATTATCAGGCGTAAATTAGTTTTATGTCAATTGCATTCGTGGTCCCACTAAACCGCTTCATAACTCTATGATTGGCATTTAGAGCCAATCATATAAAAAAAAAATTATGAGCCGTGTTGGTCGAGTGGTTCGTGTAGTTGCCTGCGACACAAAGATCGCAAGTTCCAATCCCGACTGTACCAATGAGTTTTTCTGAACTTAACTACAGAGCTTTGTCACACCACAAGCTTTACGGTGAAGGAAAACATCGAGAGGAAACCTGCATACGTCTGAGAATCAATTCAAAGGCGTATGTATAGTCGTGTTTTTAAGTAACGGCGACTGAGTCGCCATCTGTCACGTTGGCACCTAAAATATATCTACGGCGGAAATTGGGTGTGTGGGTACTACCTATACACCTCTGCCGACCCCTTCAGGGATCCCTTTGGGAAGGCGTGAGGCTGCCTAACTATAATACATAATTTAATTACGTGAGCACACTGTACAAACTGTGGTTTCCAAACCACTGAGGTTTGTTAGGTACATGCCTTAATTTATCAATTAGGTACTTAGAATACCTATTCTACATATATATAAAATTACATATACTTCATATAAATTATATAAATTACATATAAATTATATAAATTCTGACTAAAATTACAGTTTTTTTTAGTTGTTGATTTGATTTAGACAAGAAAATCCGGTGTGGTAACTCTGATAGATTACAATGTGACCGCTCCCCGACCCGCTGCCGGCTGTGGCGCAGCGCAACCTTATATTTAATAAAGCCATATCTACAAAGCACCGTGAAAGCTGAACCTCTGAACACCCGCAGCTCTTCGTGGACAAATCGTTACTCTTAATTGTTATGAACACTTTGCATTTAACGACGCTGTAACAACAATTATATTACAGAGGTTTGGCGCAGGCACTTTGCTTGGCTACTTAATAACCATGCTTACCGTTTGGAATATAATTACATTTAAGATACCGCTTGCTGAGTGGTTTTTGTCACCCCTTAAATTGAGATCACAAGTTCAAACCCTCGCAAAACTGAAACAGTGAGTTCGTTCTGAACCAAAATATAGTGACTTGTCACGCCGCGTGCTTTATATAGTGAAGGCAAACATTGTCACGATTTTATATACTCCGGAAATAATTTCAAGGACGTGTGTAAAATCTGGTGACAGCTAAACAAATATATCTTCAGCAAAAAGTTTTTTTACACCGCTGGCTACCCCAAGTTGTGGAAGGCTCCTGAGCAGGACGATGTAAGGACGTTAAGACATTTTATATTTAGGCGGCGGTAACCGCTTACCATCAGGTGGACTGCATGCTTGTTTGCCACCGTTGTGGTATAAAAAAAATTGATGTATTCAGTTAATTAAAGTGTAGGTTTGCTATAAATAAGGGATATTAATTGTATGAATAGTTGTGTACGCGTATTATTATACCAGTGTATATAACGCGCCACTCTTATATAGTACACCGATTTCGCTACCTAAACACTCCATACACGCCGACGATTCCGAATACGTTACATTTCCGAGAGTACACTTCAGCCTTCAAGAGAAGACCTCAATAAGCGTACCTTGAAGTAAAGTTGTCCAATAAATTTGTCGTTAACACAACGATCTCCAAAGAAGACCTAATTGGTGCTTCCATCCATTACAATGACGACATCTGCCCCGGCCTCTAGCATCGACACTCTAATCATGAAAACGTATTTATGACCTAATTAAACTCCTACCTACCCCACCCGAGCGAAAGAGACACTCCACTATCAACTCCTTAAGCGAAAAAGAGACGCCGCACCAGTGATTAATGAGCGTTGTATGGCTGGTTAAGTACCGTGTAATTTGCAAAACGACCCTTAATTACCGTTGAACATGGCTACTATCTCCATCCTTATCTGCCGGCGGGGGTAGCGCGCGACGGGAAAGAGATGGGGCACAGTTTGTGTTGCGACTCGGAAGGCGGTATTTAATTAGGCATTATGATGTCGCAAAGGAGATTAAGTTCACATGGTGCTGAAAATTGTTTGGCCGCTCTTTATATTTGGGTTTCTCTTCAACAAACACCGTGCTCAATGTTAGAGCCCAATTAGCGCGCAATGTGCACACCTTTGTTTGTGTTTCACTCCACCAAAATGGTTCGGAAAGTTCGTGTTTGTCTTAAATATCATCTCTCGTGTGGTTGTCCCTACGCGTACATAACATGTCTTTATACATAATGTATATAGTACATAATGGTTATGTGTTATTCTCATGGTTCTAACACATGTCTGTATTCTGACCATTTAATCTATATGTATACTAATATTATAAAGAGGAGAAATTTTTATGTAAGTATGTTTGTATTGAATAGTCTCCGAAGCTACTGGACCGATTTGAAAAGTTCTTTCACCATTGGAACGCTACATTCACCCTGAGTGACACAGACTATATTTTCTTTTATAAAAGTCTTATGTCCACCCGTGCGAAGCCGGGACGGACCGCTAGTATTTTATTTATTAATTAGAGTACTTTACACTTTGCCAAACTTATACATTTATGTTAACTATATAAGTATGTATCCTCACGCCTTCCCACAAGGGTCCCCGAAGGGGTAGGCAGAGGTATATTAGGTGCGAACGTGACAGATGGCGAGTCCATCGCCGTTACTCAAGCACGACTATACATACGCCTTTGAATTTCTTCTCAGACGTATGCAGGTTTCCTCTCGATGTTTTCCTTCACCGTTAAGCTCGTGGTGTGACTAATCACTGTACTTAAGTTCAGAAAAACTCATTGGTACAGTCGGGATTCGAACTTGCGACCTTTGCGCCGCAGGCAACTGCTCGAAGCACTCGGCCACCACGGCTCATATAAGTATGTACCTACTTAATCAATAACCTGTAAATCTCGCACGAGGCCTCGTGTTGTCCAGTAGGTGCCTAGCCTTGTTATGCTACATAACCTGACAAATGCTGTGATATACAGTGATATAGCCCATTCACATGCTAACAAAACCGCTCACCATCCAAATGTTAATCGTCAGCGGGAATTGAACTGAAATAGCATAGAATGCACCGCTGTCAAGTACATAATTTTGCATTCACTAATATTATAGACTACACGTATCTTAAGGAAACCAAAGGCACCTCTGTCAATAACATTTTCAATTCTCACAATATCATAGATTACACATCTTAAGGAAACCTTCAAACGCCCGCTACCAATAATGGTAGCGGGCGTTTGGCCCTTCGGCGCATTAAATACAAATATAGTTGTGTCATTACCCTAGCTGCCATACCAAAGAATTTTGTTGTATATATAACTTGCTACTTCAAAAATTCCATTTCCAAAAATGTCGTTGTCCTTAACCTTGTCAATAAAGCATAGCTCACTACAATTGTATATCACTTAGGTTTCCCACTGGGTATATATGCAGCTCAGCTGTAGCCAACTGTAAATAACATTCATATTTCCTATTCACAGGTATGGTTCCAAAACAGAAGAACAAAATGGAGGAAAAAGCATGCAGCCGAAATGGCGACCGCGAAACGTAAACAAGAGGAGCTCGGCGAAGAGTGCGATGACCAGGAACCAGCCGAGGAGGCCTGCAGCGATGAGGAGGAGGCCAAGCGCCCGCGGCTAGGCCTCCAGTCCCACCTCCAGGCGCACCATCGACAGTGATCCCACGACCCCGGCGCCGGCCCCACCCGCGCCACACAACTCCCCACTTATGACTCCCTCGATGCCAGCACCACGCCAATAGATCGAGTCGACAACACCTACTACTACCAACAGGCAGACTACCGGTTTTGTAAGGACGAGACGCCTTGCGACCTCTCCAACTGGCAAGTGAGAAAGTACGAGGACACAGAAGTGACAGAGCACAGGGAGATGACAGAAGAAGCCAGAAACGACGCGCAAGGCGGTGACAGTCAGCCGATAAACTTTGCGTATTATCACTTTTAACTGTAAATATAGTAAAGTAGTCATGTGATGATTAAGTATTTATTGTAACGATAGATTTTACATTGTACGTAGAGGTATTATATGTAACGGTGTACATTGTATGGAATTTGACTATCGGTGCCAACTTTCCTATAGGTATGTAGATGTTTTAATTTAACATTCACAGCTCGTTCATCACATTCGCTTGTGTTTATGTGAGCCTGGTAATACAAGAATCCTAGCCTCACGTCATAATATGAGCTATAGACAATCTAAGCATGTCGACAACTTCCTCTTTTTCTCTGATGTAGATTAACATTAAGACGACAATGGTAGGGTGACAGAGATATAGACGTACTTATTTGAGCAATACTTAATACGATAAAAATAAAAATTATATTTACTTTAAAACGGCGTTATTCATATAGGACTTTGGTTATATGTATTATCTGTAGAACAATTTTAATAAACTATGGAACATGGATCACCAATATCATACAAAAATGTACCTAAAATACGTACTAATAAAAACGAAAGTAGCGCATTTAGCATCGAATTAAATAGCATAGGCAGTTGGCGGTGAGGTGCTCGATACAAGTAAGCAAGCCAGCAGGACGCTTGCTAAAACTCTTATTAATTAACGTTAAAAAAATATGTATTATTAACAGTATTATTCAGTTTCGTATAAGTCTAGAGAGGACTGACGCTCTGCTATATTAACCTGACCCGTGCAGGACTCTGCGTAATCAGACGAATTTAAATTTTCGAATTTCCGCTCTAAAATTGTTCAGTTATCTTTAATTATGGTGTGTTATACATGTTATTATATTGTCGTCAAACGCCTGTTATCTGTCACCCGACGTGCCGCCAAGCAATGCCTGTAAACTAGATAATATCTTCAAAGTTATTAATTAACTCACCGTACGGCATATTTGTAAATATAGGTTTAGTTATAGCTTAAGATTAATTGTGGATGGAATAATCGCAATATGTATGTACATTGTAAATTTTAAGCCACCTTGTACATAGCAGTATATTTAAACGAATTTAACATTGTAACTATTTTAAGTGACCATAACCACGTGGCGGTGTCTACTTGCGTGTGCGTCACCATGGCACGACTCCACGTTCTTTATTTACCTACCGAAATAATGATTCTTATTTTGAGCATTAGTAATACAAATCATCAAGTTAAGCCCTACAATGGTCCTGCCGCGATAACGCACACGCTTCAATGTTGCTATAATCCAAATATGCTTAACGATCACATATTCGTTTTCAATATAATAATTGCATTTGATTTATATAATTAAAATAAATTCCTTTTTCAAATGGAGTCGCTCCATTAACGTATTCAATGAGGTTATTTTATATAATTATCCAAATGATGTATAAGCATATTTGGTTTTTACAAAGACATTCAAAATAATATTAAGGTTAAATAGAGATTTGAGCTTGAACGAGAATACAACCTGCTTCCCTGCACAGAGTAATATATCTATGTAAAGCTTTGTACGTAAGAGGGTCCGTACGATGCTAACAATAATACTAAAATAACAATGATTACATAATACACACAAGTTTTACATTATTCTTCTGAAACAACTCTACACCCAGCGAAAGCGTACACGCTGGCAGAATTGCCTCGTTGGAAGGCAGTGCTTTTTGCATTTCATCCCCGTGACACATTCTAAAAAGCCAATTTACACAACCTTCCAACGTTCCAAGACGATTTTCAAGGAATAAATCTGCACATCTGCATTGTACGGCCCCTCATAACACACACCAAAAATACCACAGAGTGTTACATTGTCATATAACAAAATGAAACCACTTGTACATTAGTCCACCTTATAGAGCGAGAATGGATATTCTTCCTATGTGGTTGAAATAAACGGTTAGTAAAAAGTAACATATTTTATTTGTGTTCATCCTTCAACTTATCACTATCACAGAGCGTGTCGAAAAAGTCTTGCCACAAATATTACACAGGTAATTGGTTTCCTATCACATATATCATACAACCTAAAACTAAATCCATGTGTAGGGACCTCAGCGCAGATGAGAAGAGGCGAGAGAAACATGGCAGGATGAGCTAGACGTCTACTTCAGGTCCTGGTCGGAGTAACCCGAGGAAGTCAGCGATATAATATTTTGCTATAACATAAACAAAAGGCATACCACGGCTGACCTGATAATAAGCAGTAGCAAATTATCCGTTAGCATAAGCAAGGTTTTATTTTTAGAAGAATATTTCCTAGCATTGTTTTAGAAGTTACTAAACTAAGACACAGAACAAAAGCACATTTAATAAGACATGAAAACAACAAATTCACTGTACATGTAGGTATAAGTATAGTTATGTGAGTAACGAAAAAGTTGTCGTTGACAAACAGAATCTTGCAAATTGGGTTGAAAATAAAATCCTCTTTGAGAGTAGGATAGCGGAGCGGAGCAATTTGTCCGAATATTATGTAACTAGGGCTGCCAAAAGCATATTTGTTAAGCTCTAGGTTTCAATTGAAATAAATTTAATGAGGAATACTTTACACCAAAATATAACACACCCAATAATGTGTCAAGAAATGGACAAATTCGGTTAAGATTTATATTGCGTTTTTATTGAATACTGAAAATAATTTCGACGTTATATTTTCATAAAACATAACACTTGGATATCACAAGTAGCGTGAATTACATGTTCCTCCCTTTACAGCCATTGGAAAAGCAAAAAGCATCATAATTATAAACAGTAATAAGAGTTTCAAATGGATAAATCATTTACTTACAATAACTACTCAAAGTATTTGTTTTATAACCAATAAATTTTCATCAATTCGACAAACATCTTTCTTTTAATGTACAATGTTTCTGCAGTTTTCCCACAACATATTCTTGCTCGAATACGATCCGACCATATTCACTTAATCCTGTTTGTTACACATGAAAAAAACATATAAGACTATTTGACTCAGTGCACGTAAAGCAAACGGGAAGCTTCAACCCTAACCGGGAAACACGAAAGGCGCCCCTCCTTACACCAATTCATTCCCTCTAACATTTATCGAACCACTCAACTCTACCTCTGATCAGAAACCGAGGTGATCGAAGGAGGAGCAAAAACCAAATCTCTCTCTACAAACAAAATGTGACTTTAACACAGAAAAATACAGTCCATTTTCTGATTCAAGCGTTGCTTGTAGTTATAAATGTAAAGGACTTGTTAGAGGGAGGGCCGGCACAGCGCCCCACGTCTCCCCTTAAGGGGGTATTCTTTCATTTGTTGTGGCCGCGATAAGGCTTTTTATTTATGACTCCATTTTAAAGCACGAAGTGTGTTACGCAATTTGCGTAGTTTTGGGACAGTTTGTTTGGAAGGGCGCTAATGCTGTCACCATTTATTTCGACCGAGACTGTGTAGGGACTTTGGTTACGTGGGTAAGTTTGATATGGGACGGAGTAAATGTTAAATAGACGCCGATTTTGCTTACCTATACTTTATTTATTGCGCATTTAACTTTATATAAGCCGCGGTGGTTCGAGTTCGCCTGCATCGCAAATATTAAAAATTCAAATCCTGTCTGAGCGAATGAGTTTTATCTGAACTTAAGTACAGCATTAATCACACCGCGAGCTTTACAGAAAGGGAAGGGAATCATCACGATGAAACTGGCATATCATGAAAAAAATCTGACTGTATGAACTGTACCTTAAGCTGTGCTTGTAACACAGCGAGTCCAACTCGCCATTTACGTTGGCACTACATATTACACATGTCCAATGAAATGAGCCAGCAGGATACACAGGAGTCTTAGAAAATAGGACAGTTGCTCATACTCATACATTTACATCTATATATATAAAAAAGAACTGACAGAGATCTTACACCTGTATAGGAATCCATGAAAGTCACGCTGGCGATGTAATTAAGTGGTCACTTCCAATGTGTATACAGGTTCAAAGCTCTGACCAATGACCTTTACTGAAACTTACGCTTAAGGAATAACCATCATTAGGATAAGTACAAATGTATTATTAGTTTACTTATACATATGGTATCTGGCAGACGCTTATTCCATGAGTTCTAAGGCGTGTTGGAATAAGTCTGAAGGTATCTAAAATATATGACTTCGGGAACTTTAGAAAGAATAGTCGTCTGATATAATTGTAAATTTAGAATCTTGTCAATGCCACTGGTGAACCTCTATTTATCTCTGTAGGTAGAGAACAGTATCTTGGACCATATAGAAAGTATAATATAATTATCTTTTAATATTTGGATTAATTGGAGTGAACCTTACCAATGAAATAACTAGAATAATAATAAAACAAGCGGTATTGTGCATTATAAAAACCATCGTAACCTGCCAGTACCGAAGCGACCACACACTGCGCCTTGGCGGCGTATTCTGGTGGTTCAAATGTAAAACACACACACAATTAGCGTATATGTACATGTTGACGAAACCTATATATTCCATTCTTAAATATAGGCTATATTTGCGATATATATTTTTGTTTGAAATAAGAGTAATTGCCGAAGTCTTATCTATATCAACACTCGGTCCGTACGAAGTAGGCATAAAGACATTCTCTAGACATATTTCGCTTCATACACTTTCATCAGTCTTTGCATGCCACACGCACGCCAGTTCCGAGAACGCTTCACAATCCTATCCTTGAGTGCTTGATTTATTTTGATAGTTGGGACGTGGTTTTTAACTGACTGTTTTTTTGTAGACAATATTTTTTTTTCGTTGGCATTTAATTTCTTACTTACTTAGTATTTAGGCTACAATCATAGAAAATCTATGAAATCTGACAATAATATATAATTGTTGGATAAAAAAAATGTGAGCGACTTTTATCAACTTAATATCGCTTCATCACTATCACATGCCCAGAATACGGGCGTAGTGACCATTGTGAAACAACTCCTACATATGAACACGGCCCGGTGAGTGATCCACGTCCCCGTAGATTTACTGTCCGTCCGTCCGTGTGTCCGACTGTGTCCGTGTGATTTATACATTCGCCCACGGCCGTAATTAATTACGTATTCGTATTTTAATAGCCGTATATGGATTAGGTCATAGGTTTATTGTGTTTTGTATCGCGAATTGCATGAATCATATGTCATCATATGTCAATTTTAACTCTTCATTCCTCATGGATTATAAACTGTTCATTTAAAAAAAAAACTTTAATATTTATAATATCTTAAGGATTTAATCTTCTATTTTGCATATAAGAAGCAACCACGCACACTTTCCGGCAGACATATATTTTAGGTGCCAACGTGATAGATGGCGAGTTCGTCACCTTTACTCAAGCACGACTATACATACGCCTGTGAATTGCTTCTCACACGTTTGCAGGTTTCTTCCTGATGTTTTCCTTCACCGTAAAGCTCGTGTTCAGTCGGTATTCGAACATGCAATCTTTGTAGGCATCTGCTTGATCACTCAGCCACCACGGCTTTTAAAACAGTACTATAATATGTTAAACAAGGTATATTTTGACATAACATTTTCAATACCAGTTCGTCCACGTCGCCGCGTCGACTGTTTGGGAATGAAATCAATTAATCTTTATCGGAGGCACATCTCCGAGTTAAACAGTTAAAAATCGATTTTAATTCTATATCGATGAAACAGACTGTAAAATAAATAGTGTGGGAGTAATAAAGGCATCAAATAAAGCTGGATTGATTGGTAACGCATCTAAAACAAAAGGCGATAAAAACAAATCATGTCACACGGTGGACATATCACGTGTCCCGGCACCGGCGCACGCTGCCGGCCAGCTCGGAGAGGAAACCTGATTAACTGTCTCATTAAATCGCCTAATTTTACGTCATCATAAATCTCACTTAATTAATATAAGGAACAGAGATAACAAATACACCGTTAGTTAGGTAAATATTTTCACAGATATGAGAACGAGGAAGACCACGTTCCAACTACCTGGATCAAATCGATCGGACGCTCAAGGACGGGAACGTCAAGAGTACTCGAAACCGACGAGCATCTATGAAGAGACTGATGAATGGGAACGAAGCGAAAGAAGTATGTAAGTCTAGAGAGACTTACATACTTACTCTCTATACTCTCTGCCTATAGATGATATGTATGTATAAAGAGCCTTGGCTAGTGCAGGCAATCACTAGGCCAGTGGTTGTCTGCAATTTAAACGTTGCAAGCACGAGTTCCGACTGTATCAATGAGCGGCTGACAGAATTAATGTAGGTACAGAGATTAGTCACACCACGACCTTACGAATAGAATATAAATTTATTGTAAAATTGAGTAAATTTGTTACAAAACAAAAAAAAACACAATGAAACAAGCAGTATTAAAACTAAGCACTTAAACATTTGCATACATTTAAGAAAAAAAATTTAAAACGTATGCTTGAGACGTCGATCCATCTGTCAAGTTGCCACGTTGATGAAACAAAAGTTTATATCAGGCTTGTTTTTATACTAATAAGGTAGTAAACCACGCGGCCCGCCTGATGGTAAGCGCTTACCACCGCCTATGGTCGCTTGCAACACCAGGGGCATCACTCGCGAGCTGCCGACCCTGCAGGAATCTTTTCACATCCTTCTTGAAGAACTCCAAGCTGTATTTTCTAGGCAAAAACCTCAAAGCGTTTGTTAGAATGCCACTTCCCCTTTACAGTAGGCGACATACCTATAGCTCGGCTATGACCCCAGCATTAAGTCCTAGCCTCTCAGCCTTACAATATCAATTTCGTTATAGTTCCCATCACAAACCCGTTTCAGTAAACAACAGTTGATCTGATAACACTTAACAGTTTATGATGATAATTAACTTCAGTTACGTTATATCGGTTTTTAAACGATTTCCGTTAATTAGTTGCGTCTATGTTGAGAAATTCTCGTTAGGGGAACACTCGTGACATTTATGTATATATTATACTTAGAGTATATTGGAATAGTCCAATATACTAGTAAATATAGATTTACAATAATATATTCCCAATAGAGTCCCCAAAGGGGTAGGCAAAGTTGTATAGGCAGTACACACAGACCCACTTTCCGCCAGAGATATATTTTAGGTGCCAACGTGACAGATGGCGAGTCCATCGCCGTTACTCAAGCACGACTATACATACGCCTTTGAATTGTTTCTCAGACGTATGCAGGTTTCCTCTCCATGCTTTCCTTCAAAATAAAAATAATGACAAAAACATTGATTGATCATACCACGAGCTTTTCCGTGAAGGAAAATGTCGAGAAAAAACCTGCATACCTACGCTAGCGAAGAAGTTTAAATATGTACACACGTTTGCTATTTATATTTAGTGTTTTAACAAAGAGCGATGGACTCGCCCTGTATATATTAATGATAACATGCACATAAGTAATTGTTCTGATTGAAATATTTTTAGTCATAAGATATAGTAACACTAATTATATAATATATGATGTGTTATTTCAAGCGGTAAAGTTATTGCGGCTATATCTGCGTTGATAAGCAATAAAAACTGAGCAAGGAATGGCGAGTAGCTGTGCACAACGCAATATAGGAGCCTACTTTATTACACGGCAACGAATCATGGCTATGACACAGGAAGTTTACATGCTTTTAATGAGACGCACTCCCTTCACAGATTTTTGGCATTACAGTTGTTCAATCTAATTGACTATAAAAAATATTCACAACTGGCGTGAACGAGGATGTGATTGTAAATATTAAGTTAGAAATGTTACGTTGGCAATGAGGTTTTATCACTCCTTGAATATGAAGTACAAACATGGCCAATTTTATGCTATACCTACATATAGCTACAAAACACAACTCACACAACGGCATTAAGCACACTGATGAGATTAAAAGAACACGAAGCATATGAATCCTAGTAGTCAGAAAGGGATAGCAGCACAGCCACGTGCCAATATGTCGAGCTCTAATCGTTCTCTCTTTCGCTCTTAAACGTAACGCGCTGCTTGTCTCTTTCGCGCGAGTAGCGCAGTGGCATCGTCGCAGGAGTTAATTCAGATTAAAATTTAATGTTACATTTTCGAATTTTTATAGATAAAATAAATTTACATTACTTACAAATGAAAAGACACATCCTTCTTGTTTTATTACACTCGTCCAGTATATGTTCTGCAGTTTCTAAGCACCTATGAAGGCATTTTTCCTAAATGCTGAATAAGTGCTACGTCGTTGCCAGTCAACCTGCGACTAAGTTGACTCAAGCCAATTAGCTTGTGTTGAGTTAGCCAAGCCGAGCGCGGTAAGACGTATCTATTCTTTTTTACATCAATGTACGTTGGTTTAAACATACACTTATATATACATGTATAGGCCAAAATGGATAGAAGAAAACTGCGCCATAATGAACAACGTCGGATCTGTCACGATCGGGGTACCGGACCAAGAAATAGTGTGCCCAATAAAAATTAAATCAAAATATTTTATTTTACATAGGCTTTGATGGGCACTTATAAAACGTCGAAAAAGGTGCATGGTTCGGGGTTGGTGGTGAAAAACCGGCAAGAAACTCCATGGTTACTCTTATCCAATCATTTGGTATACAATAACAATAATATTAAATTACAGCATTAGTTCTTAGGTATGATGGAACAGCGTCTAGAGAGAACTGGCGCTCTTTACTCTCTGCCTACCCGGTTCGGGACTCGGCGTAAGCCCGACAATATATACCCCGACCTATACCCTTGCAGACCCTTATGGGAATGTGTTAATATATAATTATATATTTAATGAAGCCGTGGTGGCCGAGTGGTTCCAGCAGTTGCCTGCGACGCAAAGGTCGCAAGTTCGAATCCCGACTGTACCAATGAGTTTTTTCTGAACTTAAGTACAGTGATTAGTCACACCACGAGCTTTACGGTGAAGGAAAACATCGAGAGGAAACCTGCATACGTCTGAGAAGAAATTCAAAGGCGTATGTATAGTCGTGCTTGAGTAACGGTGATGGACTCGCCATCTGTCACGTTGGCACCTAATATACCTCTGGCGGAAAGTGGGTGTGTGAGTATTACCTATACACCTCTGCCTACCCCTTCGGGGACCCTTGTGGGAAGGCGTGAGGATATATATATACATATATAAAGATACTTATTTTTGTCCCCCTAGGTTACCTTTTTGGCCAATATCTCATGGTTGCTGCTGACTCAAATTATAATGCCCAAACACGCCAATACTGAGACAGTGTTATCGTATACATATGAGATTGGTTGTCAATAAAAATAATTACTTTTAATGGTATTTTAAATAAACCTAATGAAATATTTAACAACATAAAACAAAATATCGTAGCTATATTATTTTATAGGACGGGTTTTAATTTTAATTATAAACTCGAATCAAAAATAACATTCTCAGATGCTGTTAAATAAATTTACATTTGTTACGTTTTATGATACGACTATTGGTTTATGGCATTTATGTGGTTAGTATACACACATTAACCGTCGAGAGATGCTACACTCTTGCCTTACATACCACTTCCGGTCCCTCTACCGACACTTACCAAACTCTATATGTTAAATACATATTATCACCTCGTCGAGTCCTTCACTACGTAGGCAGAAAAAGTAGAGCGCCAGTTCTTCCTTGACCTGAAGACCTCTTTCTTTTATCCGCACTCATTAGTCTGATACATGTCTCCCTCATAATCCCATAGTTGGAGGTATGAAAAATTATCTACAGTGTGTGAATAGTGTGGCATTGTTACGCTGTGCTGTTATAATATAGTACGTAACTGAGCCTAAATAGATATATTTTCCAGTATTCCACTCACCCAGGTATTGTGTTGTGTGTTGTCAAATCTATCAATTACATTCGATGGTATAAAAGTCGTATAAAACAGTATCCCAATCAATTAACAGCAATCGTGTTGGATTGGGCCCCGATTGGGTACGAGGTGTTATTGGCAACTTTATTAAAATTAATAACGCAGGATGCGAGGCTGTAAATACCTATAAGGTATGGGCCAGTGACTTTGATATACTCCATAGTATATTACATGTGGGTCTGTGTGTCATACTATAGCCTAGTTTTCGTTTTCCCCATTCTTAGTCAAAATACAATAACTATATATAATATCCTCACGCCTTCCCACAAGGGTGCCCGAAGGGGTAGGCAGAGGTGTACAGGTAATACCCACACACCCACTTTCCGCCAGAGGTATATTAGGTGCTAACGTGACAGATGGCGAGTCCATCGCCGTTACACAAGCACGACTACACATACGCCTTTGAATTTCTTCCCAGACGTATGCAGGTTTCCTCTCGATGTTTTCCTTCACCGTAAAGCTCGTGGTGTGACTAATCTAAATCTAATAATTATTTATTATTATTTTTATTATATAATAAGAACGTCAGAGGCACAGGGAATACTTATTAAACGCTATATAATAAATATTAATTTCTGTTACAACTAACCGTATCCAAAACAAAAAGAAGTTAGGCGACGAAAAAAACTCCCTGCTTTTACATTAGGTCCCTTCTTACTTTAATTTTTATTAACATTTAATCGTTTGTGACAGTTGTAATAGGTGTACTTGGTTATCATTCGCATATATCTTATAGGTTTTATAAACTAAGCTTTTTTGTAGAAATAGAGGGTTGATTATAGTCATAAATTCTAGAAAACGTAATTCAACTATTTTATGAGCTATTTTAGGTTTATAAAAGAGTTGCTAGATTGTGCAATTGTACTTACAAGCAGTTGATTTCAATAATTTCCCTGCTCATACCTTATTGATTACCAACTTGTTAGAGGAAAAACAGACAGACACATATATCATCCGAGTCCCTCACGGCTGCGTGCCAGCAGATAGAGTAAACCGCAATTCCTCTCTAGATTCTCTACCTCTTTCGCTTCACCTACATTCACCAGTCCTATCATATGCCAGCTTCCAGTATACGGTTGCTGATTAATGAAGATTTGCTAATATAAAATATTTTTATTCATACATACATCTGACGCCGTATCCCAAACTGTGTAGGCAGGGAGACAAGTGCGCACGTTCTTAGATCTTATTCATGCCAATAAATACCAAAAATATGCATAACCATTTTAAGGTGGCCGAGACGTGAGACGTGGTGGCCGAGTGGTTCGAGCAGTTGCCTGCGACGCAAAGGTCGCAAGTTCGATCCCGACTGTACCAATGAGTTTTTCTGAACTTAAAGTACAGTGATTAGTCACACCACGAGCTTAACGGTGAAGGAAAACATCGAGAGGAAACCTGCATACGTCTGAGAAGAAATTCAAAGGCGTATGTATAGTCGTGCTTGAGTAACGGCGATGGACTCGCCATCTGTCACGTTGGCACCTAATATACCTCTGGCGGAAAGTGGGTGTGTGGGTATTACCTATACACCTCTGCCTACCCCTTCGGGAACCCTTGTGAGAAGGCATGAGGATATATTATTATATATTATTATTTTAAGGTGAAGTCATTGGAGGTGTACCCGGGCACGGCAGCTAGTGCAGACTATATGGGCCCTACTATAAATTCGGGGCGTCGGAATTTAATGTGGGCTATATCATCATTAGCAATTCGCGCAAACGTGCAGATTTTATTGTTACCCGATGGTATCGAATATATGCACGTAATTGCTTGGGATACCTGTGTTGTGGATGCGCGGCTTATTTTTACTTAGGGGATATTCATGTATGTTTCTAAATCGCAAAATGCACTCTAGGCTTGTTCTACAAGTCGTATACCACCCTACAGTGGAGCTATAAGTATACATTAATCTAGGGAGGTAATTTTCATTCATTTTCCATAGGGGGCGGTAACCGCTTACCATCAGGCGGATCGCATGCTTGTTTGCCACCCGTGTGGCATTAAAAAACTAAAGAATCTAGTTGCGCCTTTCAGTTTCACTCATTTTATTCAACTCATAGGTTTGATAACTGTTCTTCCCTCTGCCTTCCTCACTATCTAATGCAAAAATATATCTATTCATTAGTTTAGTAGTTCAAGAGACAAATTCTTACAAACCAGTTTGCTCAACGAGAAACTACCTCTTTATAATATTAGTGCAAATGGGGTTGACCATAATCCACTTACAGAGCAGCTGAAGAGAGGAAGGCCACAACGAATCTCCTCAGAATTGAAGTTGCCTTAGTTATCAGTACTTGAATCGTTAAGGCTAAGGTTTTGTTGAGAAATGTGTATAGAATGACTGAGCTGGAATAACTCCTAATGCTGCTAGCAAGAGTTATTTAAAACTATACCGCAAGAAAGGCGCAGCCTGTGGACGCTATACATTATCTATGCCATAGAAGCTAGGTAGAAACGATCTAAGATTAACGTTTCCATGGCGATAATAATAATTATTAAAAATAATATAATAATATATCCTCACGCCTTCCCACAAGGGTCCCCGAAGGGGTAGGCAGAGGTGTATAGGTAATACCCACACACCCACTTTCCGCCAGAGGTATATTAGGTGCCAACGTGACAGATGGCGAGTCCATCGCCGTTACTCAAGCACGACTATACATACGCCTTTTGAATTTCTTCTCAGACGTATGCGGGTTTCCTCTCGATGTTTTCCTTCACCGTAAAGCTCGTGGTGTGACTAATCACTGTACTTAAGTTTAGAAAAACTCATTGGTACAGTCGGGATTCGAACTTGCGACCTTTGCGTCGCAGGCAGCTGCTCGAACCACTCGGCCACCACGGCTCTTAAAAATAATAATCATTTTATTTCGGAGAACATCCATAGTGTTAGTAGACAAATGACTTAAAATTATGTTAGCGAACCCCTTTAAACATCAAATAAATTATACAATCAAATATTTACTTATACTAATATAATACTTCCCACTACTTTGATAAACAAAGCCTTAGTGCCTCGCGTTATCAGTAATGAGTTCCTTCGAACACTTGATAAGAATATCGATGGGATGGTTATTGTGATCGGATCCTACCTTTAAATCGATTGCTATAAAACTGCATTGCCGAGAAAGTACAAATCATTAAGATAAGACTGATTTTTTAAAGCGAGAATAAAACCGACCTACTCGGGTAGAGCACTTGTGACCAACCTACCCTGATATTCTGATCCATGACACTTGAGAGACATTCATATATACATATAATCTCGCCGAGTCCCTAACGGGGTAGGCAGAGAGTGTAGAGCGCCAGTTCTCTCTAGACTTTAGAGAAAGCGTATCTTTAAGTCTTACCATAAGGGTCTTGAATAAGATCCGCAGAGCTAAGACAGCTCCTACTCTCTGGAGAATTGCTTAGTGACGTGACAGCTGACGTTTCTAAAGCAGGAACTACATTGCACGTCATTTTATTTCTTCTCGAACGTATGCAGGTTTCCTCCCGATATATTCCTTCACCGTTAAGCTCGTGGTGCGATAAATATCAGTACTTAAGTTCAGAAGAAACTCATTAACGCAGTCAGGATTCAAACTTGCAACCTTTGCGTTGCAGGCGCCTACTCCAACCTATCGGCTACCATATAGCGTTATCATATATAGAGTATCATATAGCGATACTTGATAATGAATTTATTTATACTCGTTTTGATATCTAGTTTATTTTAAAGAAAACCATCGAGCCGTATGTATACATGACAGACTAGCCTTAACGGCGATGGACACGTCCGCTGTCACGTGCATAACCTATGTTTCCGGCAAAAAGAGGTTGTGTCACTACACTCCTCTGCATACCCCATCCGGAAACCTTGTGACTAGTCGTGAATAAAGTTCACTATGGTTGGGAATTTCTAAACTTAATAATTTTAAATGTGTGCCAGTGTTAATGTCCTGCAGTAGATGAGATGAAGATCGGAGCTGCTCGATCGGCTCACGTATTGAGCGATAAAGCACCGTTGGCACACATTAAAACATTTTAAAATGTAATAAATAACGCTCTTTAACGACGCCCCAGTGCCATTAATCACGGATGCAAGTTAAAGCTACTTTTTATGACATGTAAATGAGTCCGGTGTGTGGTGTGCCAGCGCTGTGTGCTGTGTGGTACACGGCGCAGCGACCAGCCTGCCATCACCTACAACACGTCACAATGTCTATTGCACTATGTTGGTAAACAAAGAGCCGTGGTGGCCGAGTGGTCCGCGTAGACACCTGCATCGCAGAGGGTGCAAGTTCGACATCCGAGTTTCAAATGTGTTTTACTAAATGTATAGCATATTCATACCACGATTTTCAAAAAAGACAACACAGAGGGAACCTGCATTCGAGAAGAAATTCAATCACGTACATATTTATAGTCGTGGTTGAGAAAAGGCGATGGACTCGCCATCTGTCATGTTGTCACAAATATAAGAGGCGGTGAGGATATTAATATGACGATATTAACGATAGTAGTTGGAATAGTTAAACGCAAAGCGAGTCCAAGCCCATCTGTACTCACGAGTTTTTCAGACTTACACTAACATGATTGAAAGGTGTAAGAGAACATCTTAGGATATCACAATACCTAATGAAGGATATATTAAACGGAAAATGTATTTTACCAAGCATATAATCATAGCACGTATATATGTAAGAGTACTCGAAACCGACGAGCATGTATGAAGAGACTGATGAATGTGGACGAAGCGAAAGAGGTATGTAAGTCTAGAGAGAACTGGCGCTCTATATTCTCAGCCTACCCCGTTAGGGACTTGGCGTGATGATATGTATGTATGTAATTGAATACAACGGGGACTTGAATAGCTCAGGCCGCGCTCGCTCCTGCTAACTGGAATAGCATGAATGCCCTAGACCTTAGACATAAACTTGCCCCACTTTTGTCACGGGATAACAAATGAAATCATGTCATAACATTCACTTTATGAGTTTAAAGATGTTTCCAAATAGGAGGCGAGTTTAGTGCTATCCCAGCGATTAGGCCAACTATAAACCCGACTACACGCCGGCTATAAATAAACGTAACATATAAATGAATAAATATAAATCGGTCGTTATTTATGTGTCCCGATGGAGGTTTAATGACGGTGCTGGACAGACAGACGGATTGTTAGTGATATTAGTAATAAACCAGGCGAGTGTGCTTTGTTGAGCTCGCGGGCTTATTCACCTATGGAATAGTCATTAAGCCGTGTTTTAATGTCAGCTAAAGTTAAGGCTTAAGCCCAGCAATGGGGCATGTACGTACACATACTATATGGACGTTGCCTTAAGGCAAAATAGCATTTTGAACGCAACTTTTTTGGACAGATAAAAAAAATATTATTTCTTACTCCAACATAATCGTGCCTTAGTGACTGTGTGAGTAAAGTAGTTAACTGGTAAAACCAATTTTGCAGATTCAAACCTCGGAAATCACAGGACCTGAAATAGTGACAAAAGGCTGACAGCAGACCCGCATCTGTCACGTTGGCCACTAAATAATAATGTTGCGAAGTGGCGAATATGTACTCTTCAAATAATTTTAAGGTCCCTTGGGATTGTGAGTGATTCATACATGTATGTGTGTACGTATGTTTATATACCTATATAATTATTATGTTCCTCTTATTCGGCTCAACCAATTTGAATGAAACTTGTGTGTATATTAGAGTGGCTGATGACGCTACCGTTAACCGTTTATCGGAAACTTTAATTCCTATTTTCTCACCCAAGCGATGTTGGGCGGGACAGCTAGTAAAAAATTTAGTCGCCACATTTGGAACGCAATTTTTAAAGCGACGTCAGTTCTAGTATACGTAAAACGTCTAAAGAAAGGAAGTGCAATCTGTTGCTTGTTATTATAACATGAGAGTTGGTGTCATGTTGAATGTCTACTTTTCAACACAGGCTCAATACACACATACTCAATGTTTCGTTGCCATCTGCTCTCATAATATTCAGGTTTTAGATTTTTTTACCAACATTCACACAAAATTATGCCCACAACAATATTTGAGCAGACTTGACCATATTTATTCAACGACTTTTGTTGTGTTCTATGAAATAATGGACTGGCCAAGAAAGAAGAAAGATTATTTACATCTTCTCGTCTTCCCACATCGCCCCTTAAGGGGAAGGAACCCACACACCAACCTTTCAAAGTTCGCGCCAACGTGATAGATGGCGAGTCCATGGCCGTTTCTTAAACACAATTATACACACATCTTTGAATTTATTCTCAAATTAGTTACAATTACTATATTGTATTGACAAAGTTTATTGCGCTTGAACATGATCGCTACACAGGTCCAATAACATTACAAAACTGAAAATTCAAGAGTAGTTATTGCACCTACAACCTAGTTACTTTTACATCCTCACGCCTTCCCACAAGGGTCCCCGAAGGGGTAGGCAGAGGTGTATAGGTAATACCCACACACCCACTTTCCGCCAGAGGTATATTAGGTGCCAACGTGACAGATGGCGAGTCCATCGCCGTTACTCGAGCACGACAATACATACGCCTTTGAATTTCTTCTCAGACGTATGCAGCTTTCCTCTCGATGTTTTCCTTCACCGTAAAGCTCGTGGTGTGACTAATCACTGTACTAGTGGTTCGAGCAGTTGCCTGCGACGCAAAGGTCGCAAGTTCGAATCCCGCCTGTACCAATGAGTTTTTCTGAACTTAAGCACTTTTACATCCGGTCTCCAAAAAAAACTGTTATTCGGACGGTAATTTTAGACTTCAGAATACCTGATAAATCCTGATTTAATTATCTCTCTGGCATTTTACTAACACATAGCTGAATTATTATGCACCTTATCTCATTAGAAATAAAGGTGAAAAAACTCGGCGGATGAAATATATATAATCCCATGCAATAAAAAAGTGAGAAGCCGGTAGCCAAAAAGGATTACCTATAGGTTTTGTATGAAAGCTGCTGACGGGTCGACGGTAGTGATGCGCCCGTCACGTTATCGTGGTATCGACAAACGTGGCGAATAGAAGATAATTAAATAACATAGGAATTACTTCAACAACAAGAATGTATAACAATGTTCATCATCATCATCATCATCATTATTTCAAACCTGTCCAATACTGAACATATGCCTCTCTAATCGACCTCCAGTGCGACCGGTGTGTTATATATCTTATAAATGTACATGTATCATAAACCTAATACATACAAAAATATATTTCATCAGAAAAGTCTTAATCAACTATGTACATAAATTATTGTAGGAAGTGAATCACTATACAATTACGAATGTTTTATATTGTATACAAGAATATAATTCAAAACATTATGCAAAAGCATTGAGCTCCGTTTTAGGCGAACAACTTTACACAAAACATGCTATTTCTCCTGCTTTTAGGTGATAAAATCTGATCGAATGATAGAAATGATGAATCTGATGCCTTCAACATAAAAAAAGGAAAAATATAATATTTTTTATGGTTATTAAGATGAATATAATTAATAAGCCGTGGTGGCCGAGTGGTTAGAGTAGTCGCCTGCAATATAAATATTGCAAGATCGAATGCCATAGTGTAGGATAACATCGAGGCAGCCTGCATACTCTAGAGAAGGAATTCAAACACGTCTGTATTGTAGTCGTGCTTGAATAACGGCGATGGACACGCCATCCGTCACTTTGGCACATAAAATATATCTCCTGTATAAAGTGCGTGTGTGTGTAAAAGTGGGTGGGTACTAACTTCACACTTCTGCCGACCCTTTCGGGGACCCTAGTAAGATATATTTAAAGTTCTTTTAGCTTTAAGGTTTTTCATAATAAATAAATAAATTAATATTAAGATAAAAGATTTGTGAAGTGACGATTCCGATTTATCGATACCAATATGATACACGCCCACATCGCTATCGCTTCACGCAAGTGATATTAATTATAAATGATTCTGGCATCATTAGCGCGTAGCAAAGTGATCAGAGCACAAAGGTGGCGGCTGTCTCGCTCTCACAGAGCTTTCTCTTTCGCACTCGGCACAGAGGCATGTAATGTGAGATTATGTTTTTGTAATGTGAGAGTCGCGTGTAACTTAAGTTTTGTGTAATTTTGGAAACATCTACAGGATGAACACAAAACTCAAGTCATCTAAATGTCTCCTCTGATTCGTGAATTGAATTAAATTATTATTTAAAGTTAGTATATATATAGAAGAAGAAGAAAGAAATTCAAAGGCGTATAGTCGTGCTTGAGTAACGGCGATGGACTCGCCATCTGTGTGTGTTTGTGTGTGTGTGTGTGGGTATTACCCAGACACCTCTGCCTACCCCTTCGGGGACCCTTGTGGGAAGGCGTGAGTATATATTATTATTATTATATATAGCTCAAGGTATCGAGAAAATAACACCACCAATGTATGTAGAAGTATATTATATTACGTCGGTTTGTACATACAGCATGACGAGATAATTGAAGATTAGATTGACGATATACATAACACTACACTCTGTCGCATTGGTGGTAGTATGTATATGAATATAATGTAAAATTGTGTGAAAGAAGGCACCTAAGAGGTGTGTGGCTGGAGGCCTTATGGTGTCGCCAACGTTCGATTAAATAGCAAACGTTCCCTGAACTCACGTTACAAGATACCATTAAAAAATGTGTGGAAGAAGATGCAGATGAAGACCAACTTTCTAGATCAAATTTATGGAACACCAATGCTATTAGGTATTGTGAGTTTTAACCAAGGACTCGTGTAGTACCTTGTATTTTTTTTTCTTAGAATTCTTTCCATCGTATTTATAAGGCTTAGGATTTTTTATTCACATAATTAAGCGACTAGTATATGAGGTAACAAAAGCGCCGTTTAAATACGCTACTATAAATCTATTCCTTTACCCGCTTAGCTTATTTAAGGCAATAAAAGAAAAAAGCCTATTAAGACCGCAGCATCCACCCCAGAGCTGTGCGCGCGCATTCACCTTGTTTTTTTTATGTTACCTGCCACTTCCTTCCTACACCGATCCATTATATCAATGACATTCCAAAACTTTTGACAGTTAAATGGATACCACAGTTTTTGGACAACGATACAATAAGTTCCAAATAAAATTGAACTCTGATGATATGAATACAAAGGATATAATATTTTGAAAGTTGGCAGAGAAAAAAAATGTGACAGCCAATTACGATTGTCTATTAGCTGTAGTGTTTTTGGGTCTTAAGACGCTGTTTGTAAGGTATACATTTGAATAGGAAGTCATTTTACGAGGGCATGAAAAGTGCGTTATTTTTCTAGTAAGCGAGTAAACGCTACGACAGCCCGCGAGGACGGTGCCGTGCGCAACCGGTGATCGGTGCCACGCTGTCTGCCTGCAAGTTTTTGTCCTCCTATTTCCTTTTTTGTGCCGAGCTAATGGTGGTGACGACAATACTCTCGTCAACTGATGATTTAGCTAATTATACTGGCTACCGTTGGGCTGAGATGCTAACGCAGACACAGATAGCTTTAAGATTAATTAATTTGTAGCAAAAGAAATATCTATCCAATAATTTATTATTTGTGAACACCCAGGGACGTCTTGTGTGCTCGTGTACACAAGGAGTTTCGTTCCCTGCGACCGGCGAGCATGTATTGCGAGACTGATGAATGTGAATGAAACGAACAGTCTTTAACTTTCTTAATACACAACAAATCAAACCAATAAAACATCATATACAAGAACTAGCTGTCCCGCCCAGCTTCGCCCGGGTTAAAAAGTAAAATTTCCTGAAACTCGATCGCAACGCCAACTATCGGGTCCAATAGTGTTGTAAGCTATCCTTTCTTTTAAGTTGGATCAAACTGCACACCGTGTGCAAATTTGATTGAAATCGGTTAAGTAGTTCAGGAGCCCATCGAGGACTTGATTGCCATAAAAAAGGTTATAGAGAGTCAATCTTAAAAGATAGACATATGCTGTCGCGGACTTTTTTTAGTACTTTTAAGGAGGAACAATTCCCTCATACATGATATTTGTGTAACTTAAACCGTTTACGCAGCGCACGCAACGGAAGCTCTCAAAAAGGATTTTTTTCCCGTTCTGGCAACATTATTCATTTATGCTTTGCTCCTATTGGACGTAGCGTGATGTTATATAGTCTAAGGCCTTCGTAGAATCATGGACTATCCAACACAAAAATAATTTTTCAATTCCAACCAGAAGTTCCTGAGATTAGCGCGTTCAAACAAAAAAACAAACACTTCAGCTTTATAATATTGGTATAGATATTAACTTGGGGTATGAACAAGATTGCAATCCAAACAAGAAATCCGACACCTGATTGCCCATACACCTATAACCGCGTACCTAAAAGGCAGCGCGCGTGTTACCACTGCTATTGCAACTGCTTTTAGCTATGATAACCGTTTAACATCCACGCTTACCAGCTTTGTGATTTTCTCTGCCTATCATTCGGGGTATTGGTAAAACGTGAACGGAGAAGACATACATACATACATATCATTACGTCGAGTCCCTAACAGGGTAGGCAGAGATTATAGAGCGCCATATCTCTCTAGATTTACACCTCTTTCACTTCGTCTACATTCATCAGTCTCTTCATACATGCTCGTCGGTTTCGAGTACTCTTAACGTACCGAGAAGACAGAAGACTAACAGAAGGTAAAAGGATAGCTGCAAGTCAAAATGCAATAAGTGTGAAGTGTTGTAACGGCACAATAGCAGCGATTGGTAAAGAGAGCGTGCATCCAATAAACAGGACACAAAGAGTAGTAAACTTTACAATTATTGCAAAAACTACGCTTCCTGTGTCGCAGGCACTGTGCTATGCCCTTTGTTGTGAAGCGGGTATTTATTTTATTTGGACTACCAACAGATGATACGCATGAAACACTTAGTTCACACTTAATATTAACATGCTCCGTGCTCATCTAATATCTTCACGCCTTCCCAAAAGGGTCCCCGAAGGAGTAGGAAGAAGTGTATAGGTAGTACCCACAAAACCACTTTCCGCCAGAGATACCAGAGATATATTTTAGGAGCCAACGTGACAGATGGCGAGTCTGTCCCTGTCTCTTAACCTCTGCTGTATACTTTTATTAGCTTTTTCCAGTTTATCGTATTATATATTACGTTTCTTAGATCAGTTTAGATGGTGTATCGGCTATTGGTTGGTACTATTATTAGTAAATCTCAAATTAGCGTAAATGTCCATATCGTACTAATTTGTGAATCAAATAAATCTAAATATTTGGTTTTATTTTTAAACGTATGCAGGTTTCCTCAAGATGAATTCCTTAGATGTATGTGAGGATAAGTCCCCTAGCCATTTGGCCAATCGTCCAATTTGTCGCAACTACTGCGGCTCAATAAATGTAAGCATAAAGCCAGCGAGCCGGAAATACGGCACACAAAAGTTTGTAAAGGTCCAAAAAGTGACTTTCGGCCCACCTCCGATCAATGGACTCGTTCCATTCATGGACTCACTAGTTTAAATGTCGCGTGAGATGACTGGCCCATTTTTTTCGCAGGTATTTGGACAATTCCGTTGATTTAATACCTTAAATGGATGTTCTGTAGGTACAGTTGTTCCGTATCGGGGAGATTTAACGTAATATACATCACGCATGGGTTGTCTATACACTATACACACACACAATACAATATCATGTATATCCATAATGATAATGTTGAAAACTATGACAAACACACAATTTTTTATATATTTCATACTAAAATCTCAGTTTTTTTGGATTCATTAGGCTATCACCCAAACTAAATATTGGTTGATATCATATCTCCCTTGCCAGTTCTCTCTAGACTTACATACCTCATTCGCTTCGTCCACATTTATCAGTCTCTTCATACATGCTCGTCGGTTTCGAGTTCTCTTGACGTTCTCGTGAAAATATTGGTAATTAATAGAAATGATGTGTGAAGATATATGACGAAACAGGTACCTATACAATGCAAAAGTGTGTGAAATAAGAGGCAGAGAAGACGCTCCAACTACCATGATCAAATCGTTCGAGCACTCAAGGATGGGAACGTCAATGAATGATGAGGCTGATGAATAGGGGAAGCGAAAGGGGTGTAGTCAGAGAGAACTGACTCCTCCTCCTCCTCATCGTTATGAATGGTTGACATGTATCTTTGTAGGTATGTATTTAAACACAATAAAATCATAATCTATTTTCAGAAGCCAAAGGAAGAGCAACCTGTCAGTTCCTGCTAAAAACAATAAACGACCCGGCAAATTAGACAAACAGACGGACGGAAACAACGCAATGTGACACTGATGACACGCAAACTGTCACACGATATCCTGCGATGGTGACATGACAGTCCTAAGACAACACGCGATCGACAGCGCGATGGTAACTACTTACGGGATATCATTAGTTAATGAAGGAATTATTCATCTCATACCCACTAATCGCACTGCAATTCAATTAAATATACTGAAAGTTATACCAATTTCTATATAGGTTGCAATCTTTATCCGCTCATTTTGTATTTCAGCGGTCAAACTGGTTTTTGATTTGCATAAACTTATGTATATCATCACGCCTCCCTGGGTCCCCGAAAGCGTAGCTAGAGATGTAAATTTACCCCGAGATGGCGTATCCGTCACCGTTTGACTTTCTTCTCAAAACAGGTTCCATTATGTCGTCTTTCACCGTAAAGTTCGTGGTGAGATGAACTGTACTGAAGACTCAAAAAAAATCGTTGGTTCGGTTGGAAATTGAACTCACAATAATTTCATTATATACTTTATAATAGAACAGTGGTTCATTCCAGCACATCTCGGTACGTTCAAATATATATACATGCATATATAAATGTATACGAAATATCATTAATTCACTCGCTAACGAACAGGTAGCCAGCTCGCCTCCGGATCATAAGCGGCTGATAAATGAGCCGCCATTGTCGGCTACCGGTCTTGATGCTCCCCCTAATTGTCAGTTTATGGTTCTGTATAGACTGTATTATAATAAAAATAACTTGATAGCTTTGTGTGAGATATATAGCGCTTTTAAGATAGACCCCGCATTAAATACTATGCATTATGATTTGGGATCTCAGCTTTATTTCCAGCAAAGAGTAATGAGATTCCATAGGTCAAGGGTATTTCAATGTGAAACCTATTTACCTTCTTATCAGTTCATATGCTTGAGAAGAATTTAATCTATTGTGTAACAAATTAGTATTAAAAGCTCTTATATAAAAACCTTCTATCTAGGCTAACCTTCAAACCGTGGGGTTTCTTGCCGGTTCTTCTCCATGGAAACGACCAATCCGAACCGTGTACCTTTTTCAAAGTTTTATAGGCCTATTTAAAATAAAATATTCTGATTTTGATTTTTGAAGCAAACATAAATCAGAAAATTGTTTATTCAATATTTGTCTTTATTCGGCACCTGCAAAGATCGCAAATTCTACAATACATATGTCTACATATCTTCACATCTTCTCATAAGGGTCAACGAAGAAGTGTGTGGACTGAAGAACACATCCACACACGTTCTTTTCAAAGGTATTATATTAGATGCCAATCTTACAAACTTGTACTTGTAAAACTACAAGAATACGTAAAGTTCTCAAAACTATATTCCCTCCGAGAGACCCAACGAACCCTAAAGATATGAAAAATAAAAGAAGCCCGCTCCATTGTCCGGGGTGTATTAAACGTTGCCGGCCAGTTGATCCTGTGTGAACGCTCTTCGCAGGAGACGTTGATGGCCGCCGGAGAATGCTCACTTTATACGAATTGGTTATAAATACCAATAACGGTTATATTCAATACTGTTAAATGTACTACCCTTACTTAATTGCCATATATATGATGTATATATATATATATATATATATATATATATATACATACATATATATGATGTATATATATATATATATATATATATACATACATCATATATATGGTAATTAAGTAAGGGTAGTAAATTTTACAGTAGCAATATCGTAGGTTGACAAATAAAGAGAGTTATGCGTTGTATTCCATACTAATAACTATACTTTATATATGAAATAAAGTAGCCTAGTAGTAAATAGAATAATAGTATTAAGTTACTCCTTATAAGACACCTATCTGCAACTGAAACTCTCATCAAAATCAATCCAGCCCTGGCGGAGATTAGCCAGAACAAACAGACACATAGTAGGACAAAAAATATATGCATTTATTATATCATTACCGTATATACACATGCTTATATATTATTTGGGTCTTACAAATGTATATGTATACCCCAAAAGGGTATGAATGATCTGAACAACATACCACAAGGGTACAATAGATCTACCTACATCATTTCAACAGCTTTCGGAGGGTCTGCAATGTGCGTGTGCACGAGCTATCAATCGTAGCTAGTTGATGTTGAAGGCGGTGACCGCTTACCATACCACAAGCTTTGCTTAATTTGGGGCTAAGTCAATTTGTGTGGAATTGACGCAATATATTGAGTGGTATATTGTGAATTATCGGAGCTAGGTAGGCAGAGGGAATGAGTACTCACGTAGATATATTTATAAGTAAAGCTCCTTAAGCCCATACACATTAAGGGACTCCATACGAGCGACATAAATACATATCAAGCGGTAGGCACAGGCCGGTATATTATAATATCGTAATAAATAAAGTGCATATTGTGTTAAGTAAGCCGTTACGGCCAGTACGTGCGCTAAGTACCGACCTGCCTCCATACACTGTTACGGGCGGGGTTACATGGAGTAAACAGGTATATGCCTTGTCCAACGGTCAGTAGTAATATTTCAAGGTGAAGGACACCGTAAGAAGTTTTAATTAAAAAGAGAATAGAACTTAAGAGAAGGCGACAGACTCGAAAAATATGAACATACTGCCACTAAAAAGGTGTAAATGCAAATAGAAAGCCCTAAGAGATGTGACTGTTACCCGAGCAAATTTTGAAAAATATAGCACTACGCAAATAACTATATTATTCTGCTTATATTATATAGCTTATATGCTTGACCAAGCTCTCACGGAGGAAGCAGAAGGAGCGTCAGTTCTCACTTGGCTTACAGTGTTCTTTCGCTCTTCATCAAGCTCTTCGCACGTTCGCTGCTTTCGAAGGTTTCGAGGACTCTTGAAGATCGCGTCCTTGAATGTTCGATAAATTTGATCTGGTAGATGGAAGATGGTTTGAACACACTCTAGGTTTCTCTGTTTAATGAATCTTTCGTCGCTCAGCCTTTCTAATCATTTAGACCATCGCAAAATGCCTTTTTTTTCATCTTTACAATCTCACCCGGCATTCAGGTACTTCTGTCCAATGCTAGTCATGGTCTACCTCGCTGGCTACGCCTGTTTGTTTTAGGCTGCCATTCTATTGTGATTTAGGTTGTTCCCACAGATTGTCCCACAACCAGGAGTATTGCTAACCCCACATGCATCTGAAGTAGGTATAAACGCGACCACCATGTAAGCCCAATGTAAACCAACTTCCCGAGAGCACTGCGAGCCGATCTCGAGGCGTAAACAAATATATGTATTTTAATAACTTTTTATTGCAGTAATCTGGACATAATTTACGTTGATAAGAAGATCAACAGGCCGATATATTATCATTGGAGTTTGTTTGCGCGTGCGCAGGTCGCTCCTTAATCCACCGTCAGGTACCAAAAATGTTAATTTTATATTTTTTTTAGGTTCGCGAATTGGTTTTTAAGCCCTATCGAAGATAAGAATTATATTCAATATTATTCAAACTATGCAGTGAAGGAAAACATCGTAAGGTAGCCGACATACGTTTGTGAAGAAATTTAAAAAGTTTGTACCGAGCTAGACAAAATGTAATGGACTCGCCACCCGTCACATTGGCACCTTTGTATATATGTATATCTCTGACAGAAGGGGGGTGTGTTCCCTACCCCTCCAGAGAGGCGTGAAAATATAAACATATTCACGAAACATCATGTTAATCAAACATTTAGAACATCAACAAGAACCAGCGATCCTTAACGTCAAAAGACCACATATCATTAAGCCGCTACAAATTTAAATTTGATACGAAGCCATCTTAAAACAAGCACAGTTACCATCACTTCTAAGCCAAATAATTCCGCCCTTAGTTGTGTTTGAAGCGATAACTGGGGTAAACACTAATAGCGGTCGAGAGGTCGAACCGGTAAATCTCTGACCGGTACTTTGTTTCGGTTAATTGGGTAACATTCGCCTTAGCTGTGGTATGGGTTTGTAATTGGGGGCTCAAGTCTCTGTATATTTATATGTTTATGTTGTAATAATTATATGATAATATAAATTCACAAAAGGGACCCCGGAGGAGCAGGCAGAGGTATGTGGTATCCACCAGCCGACTTTTGGCCGAAGATATATTTGAAGTGCCAACGTGACAGATGGCAAGATTATAGCCGTTTCCCAAGCACGACTATATGAACATGCATTTGAATTGCTTCTCAAACGTATGCAGGTTCCCTCTCGATGTTTGCCTCTACCGTAAGGCTCGTTGAGTCCAGTATGGATTCGAACTTGCAATCTTTATGTGTCAGGAGACTACTCGATTCGAATAAAAGATTCCTGCAGGGTCGGCAACGCGCGAGTGATACCCCTGGTGTTGCAAGCGTCCATAGGCGGCGGTAACCGCTTACCATCAGGCGGACCGCATGCTTGTTTGCCACCCAAGTGATATAAAAAAAAAAAAAAAAAACTCGAACCACTCAACCACCACACCTCGAAGACACTGTTAAGTATTCGGGTATTTTGATTCCATACAAGTAAAAATATATGTTATAGAAACGTATTAAAATATCATATTCTATAAAAAGATTTCAACTATAGAGATCTCCCCTAATCTTCCCATCCTATTAAACTTGAGAATTAAAGTCAAGATGTATATTATTAAAAGCTTTGTCAGCGCTGAGTCGATACAAACACGAATCGCTTAGTCGATAAAATTAATTACTTCCGACCTAACTATGGGCCCGTCAATACGGCACCTTTACAATGCTACTCAAATACCATATGCTGGCGCAGAGACACGCCATGCACCGTGCGATTAGTCGGTGCGATTTTTTCTAATACGTCAAGGTAATATTGTTATAGGTAACACAAAGGGATAAGAAATTGCGGAAGCTTTTAGATATGGCGAATGGAAAAGATTAGCTCGTGGGAAAAAGTCTCAAATGAAGGAAAGAGATTAGAGAAGAATATTCATTAAAATCATTGAACATCATACCGAAAGATATGGTAGTTAAGAAGCGAGGAAGGGACAGAAAGAGAAAATAGCCACCGTGTTATAAGAAGAGGGCAAGAAGGCTCTGAACAGTGAGAAATTGAGAAAGCTTCATCGTTAACACCGACAAACCTCCCCTCTATATATTTTAGCAACATTGAGGATCAAGGAGGAGAAAGAGCTGATAGTGATCACTAGGACCAAACGCACAAGATCAACACAAATGCTACATTTTATGAAATAGGACATAACTTCGTCCCATAAATAACTCTGTGTATAAATGTGTTGCACCGTCAATAGGCCGCCGTTTCGCTCACACTCCATGAAATCACCGCACCATTTACGCGTCCAGTCCCCGACAATTTGTCGCAAATCGCTACAAATTCACAAAGCGAGAATCGAACCCGGCAGATGTGTTCTGACAAATTGCTCACAATGCCCTATTTAACTTTATGGCTTGTTGATTCTGTCTCATGAACGGTCCATTGCCGTAAATTACCAAAATATCTACCTTACCTATAAAACTGCAGTTGGCGAATTTATTGATATAAATTTATTTTCTGCTAGTTTTAAAACCGTTAGGATCACGTACTTACGCACACTTTTTAGGCCGAGGCATTTTATGTACCTTAGATAAACTACCTTTAGTTAATGCTAAGACCGAAGACTAAGACAGAAGAGTCGAAGACCACCTGATTTTTACGGTTAAAGATGGCCGTACACTAGAGGTCGCATGTTTGATTCACAATGAAGATGGATAAATAAATACCTTGGGACAATTCCACACAAATTGACAGTCCCAAATTAAGCAAAGCTTGTGGTTGGGTAACTAGACAATGATATATTTACTTATATAGATAGGACATCCAAGACTAAGGTACAAACGCTCGTGTTCAACAAACAAATATCTGTCCTCAGCGAGAATGGGACCCGCGTCCTCGAGTTACGCAGTTAGGACCTCTAACCACTAGACCAGAAGACCGCCAATAAGTCTGGATGCATGTCTAGTCTAGTTTCCATAGAACAAGGCTGACTAAGTTGTGACTAGGTTCTATTATCTATACATATATCGTATTAATAAATGTACAATAGAAAAATAAAAAAAGCGTAAATCGCCATAGCACAGCACATTTCGTCCGTTAGGCGAACACTGGCTTTAATCCTATTCAAAACTCACGTATCGATAATCCGATTACTCGTAATAGATCGGCATCACTTTTCACACCATTTGTCCCAAAATATTCAATATTCCAGAATCGGCCAACTTATAAATAAACTTCTATTACGCCTTATTCCCATGTCGTAAGCTATATTATCCCGTGGCTCATGCTATTAGTTTCAATTTGTTCCATATAATGTAAAAGGTACACAATTGTAATCGATACAAATAAACCGATTTCTGCCACAAACTTGACGGTTTTTTGACACATGTCAAGTGTCAGACGTTACTGTGACACAATATGGAGCTTTAAGGCCAATTTTCGGATGGTAATTGGGTTGCATTGAATGGGACTTGGTTTTATTATTGTCATACAAACATGATGCATACTAACTAGAAGAACGAGTAGTACATCCATGAGATGATAGGTCTCGTAAAAATATGCGTTGGTTTGGAAAAGTGTGGTGATATTTGAAAGGAATTTCCATCGCATAATACTATTTGTTCAACAAAGTATAACATTATCATGTTTGATGATATTGCATGTTGAAATACGAACGATTAGGTACCTACGTTTACAGGCTCCACTCTCTCTCTGCCTATCCCGTGAGGGAATAGGTGTGATGATGTAGAACATAAGTAATACTTAAATATGGTCTTGCTATTTCTCACACCCCTTCCGCTCGGGGCAACAGTATACGATTAAATTCAGTGCTGATTGTAATCCTACCTAGACCATTATCAAAAATATAATAAATTATATTATATTAACATATTTTGCAAACCCTACCGAAACTTGGAGTACGCAAAGATTTTTAAATTTAACAGCCTGTCATTTTCGCAAAGACTTGCCAGGGGGAGGAGCCGCGGCGAGGGCGGGGAGGAGGCAATCAACAATTTAAAATTGGCCCTAATCTCGCCCCGTGTAATCGGACTATCGGTCTTCTCGCTACCAAACTCGCTGGCGGGGTTTGACAGCTTGTTTTAGGTTTAAATGTGCCTGCGTGCTATTTGCATCGCGAAGAAATATCTTTATTTCGTCCTACAAATTATATAGATGCGAAAGTTTGTCCGGATGTTTGCAAAACAAAAACTACTACACCGAATTGGATAACATTTGGCACAGAAATACATTTCTAGCTGGATTAATAGAATTTAGGATTTTAGTTTTTTTCTAGTAAAAATCTACCAATGAAATATTGCAGGCAAATCCACGGGTTACAGCTAGTAGTGTGCATCGTGGTTAGTGTAAGTCGTGTCTTGATAGTGTCTCTATTCTTTTATTTCCCTCAATTGGCTTAAGTAAACGTAGTGTTACTCTGCCTACCCCGCGTGGGGTAACACTACCCACTTTCCGCCAGAGGTATATTAGGTCCCAAAATAGATTCTTCATATTTAAGTCGAGTCTTAATCAAGTAAATATTGCTTAGGATACGCCACTTTATATTTTAAAAATATATCTAAGAAGCTTATGCCCGCGGCTTCGCCCGCGTGGAGATCGAAAAAGTAGCTTTGGAATTTTTTCTGCTAGAATTTGTTCAGCCGCTATGCCGTGAAAGAGCATCATACATTTTTAACTTTGAATTTTTCAGGACTAAAAGGAAATTGCCTATGTCCTATTCCTAGGTATAAGCTATCACCATTTCAACTTTCAGCCAAATCGGTTCAGCCGTTTGGCCGTGAAAGAACCGCAAACATCCAAACATCCAAACTTACAAACTTTCACATTTATAATATTAGTAAGATTGTAGGATGAAGCTAGAGGTTTGTAGTATAGAAAGAACTGTCGCTCTCCCCTCTAAGCCTACCGAGTGAGGGACTCGGCGTCATGATTTGTATGTATGTACAAATAAATAAAAACAATATTACTCACAAAATATCCCGACAGTCGTCGACAAAATTTTAAGGTGTTTGTTCTTCTATAGCACGATAAATAGACGCGTCTGCTGTCTCACTCTCACTGATCTGTAATCAAATGCACTGTCTCACTCACACTAAATAGCCTAATCCCCGGTTAATGTCAATCCGGGATTATGAGCGCGGATCATTTGTAACGCCGATTTGCGATGTGCCTATTAGGTATTCCGAGATGACATACCTGCATCTCCATCTGTCTTCCCTTGTCTCCTTGTCAATACAGAAATCGCCACTCTCCTCGTAATATCGTCACTTTCTCCTTAAATTCTTGCCAATTTTCTTTCAGTGAGAGTTCTAATGTCGAACAGGCCTACCTACTTCATTGTTTCTAGTTGAACCATGATATCCTCTTTATAAAACAGACGAAACGATAGAAATCAAAGTTAACGCAGTGTTAACAGAATGCCGTAAAACCTAACAGAAATATTAGTGACACAAAAACAAAAAATATTGGCAAAACGAAAAAAAAATTGTCTCTTTTGTCTATTATAGTGTTATCAGCCAGGAACAACATATTAATAAAAAAACTGTACAACTATCATAACAAGTCCCTATCTCGTCTCCATAGGTAGGTACATATACTTAATTGTAAAAAAAAAGCCGTGGTGACCGAGTGGTTCGAGCAGTTGCCTGCGACGCAAAGGTCGCAAGTTCGAATCCTGACTGTACCAATGAGTTTTTCTGAACTTAAGTACAGTGATTAGTCACACCCCGAACTTTACGGGGAATGAAAACATCGGGAGGAAACCTGCATACGTCTGAGAAGAAATTCAAAGGCGTATGTATAATCGTGCTGGAGTAACGGCGAAGGACTCGCCATCTGTCACGTTGGCACCTAATATACCTCTGGTGGAAAGTGGAAGTGGGTGTGTGGGTAATACCCATACACCTCTGCCTACCCCTTCGGGGACCCTTGTGGGAAGGCGTGAGGATATATATTATTATTATTAAAACAAAAGAATTGATTGCAAAACAATTTTAACAATTATATTTGTGGACGAAGCGATAGGGGAATTCAACCCTATCGCTTCGTCCACATTCATCAGTCTCTTCATACACAAATATAATAGAATATCTAGAGAGTACTGGCGCTCTATACTCTCTGCCTACCCCGTTAGGGACTTGGCGTGATGATATGTATGTATGTATATTTATTGACTATCGACATTTTCTTTATCTATCATTCCAACAAAACTACCCAAAAATTGTATGCCTTCAAAATATATTGTTAAAATGTTGTCATTTCTTAATTAATTTAAATACATTTTAGTGTGATCAATCAAGGCCTGTCCAAGTTTATAACTTTTACTCAACCTTAAAATGTTCAAGGGTGATGTTAACAAAGTTCGAACTAGGTAATTAATTATTTCAGCTTAATGTATTGAAATATAAATCTTCTGCGTAATTAATAAGAAATTCGGTGCTTTGGACATTGTACTGCCATCTTTTGACTATATCCAGAACTATTTACACTAGTGTGCAACGAACATAATAGACCGGAGATTTCATTTAAGTTTAAAACAAAACCCAAAGATGGCGCTGTTGTATATAAATTTAATTTGTCTAAAATGTATTGGTGCTTTTATCTGTTCGTATTAAAAGCACTAAGGCAGCATAAGCATAAATTTAGTAAACCCTACCTTATTTTAATACGCTTTTATTTGTAGTTGATTCAAAAGTGTCATACCCAAACACCAGTTGATAAGGGTACTAGGATGACATAAAGGACAAATAATTTACACGTTTTATTATTTATAGAAAATATTGTCTCTGATAGGGTAAGATGAAATGATAAAAAGAATTGATAAAAAATCATGTAATTTGTCATTTGAGTTATTATAATTATGATGCTTTGGATAGGAATAAAGAAAATTACAGTGTATTGGAAAACTATTTTATTTGTCATTCCGAACTCACTATGCACACTAAGACTACAGCATTATGAGGAGATGTAGCGCTCTTCTTATAACTAAATTTGTCAAATTGACAATGGCTGATAAAAAACGTTTTGTATTAGAGCTGTTGATCTATGTTAGTAATAATTAAAATTGATATCGTATACAATTGTATCTTAACATAAAACAAATATTTGATTCACACATATCATGTATTATAACAAATAAAATACAATGTTTAGTTCTTACAGGTATTTTTTACAAAATACAGACAAATTAAATTTTTCAAGATTAAACATTTAGAAGTTGTGGCCTTCTAGAGTACATAGAGGACGTACTAAATTTCTTTTAAGCTTAGGTAATCAGCTTATTGTGACGGATATGGAAAATTTAATTTATAAGAAAAAGTAAGAGACTTAGGTCACAGCACATTTTGTTGTTGACATAGATATGCTGTATTTTTACTGTTATAACATAATATAATATAACATAAGAATAGGTACGCTTTCCCTATTTATTTATTTTAAAAAATCCTGGGTATTAAATTGAAAATACATACTTCTTTGTGATCTTTAACGGTTGTATTCCTTGATATGGATTGAACGAAAAATGTCATGGCAGGAAAGAGAATACAGACACCTTGACACATTGACAAAAGGAGTGGGAACATAATGACACAGTCTGGACCACAAGTAAGGTAGAGGCTGTGAGCGGTGAAAGTCGCTTCGAAAGAAGATATTTTGTAAACATGTAATGTATTATCATTATTCAATAATTGTACAATAATCGCGAGATATGTTTAATAATCATAATTTCAAACCCTGTTTAAAATTTCAATTGTAGGGAACCTACTTGAAATAAACATTCTTTCATTCTTATACAATCATATTTTTGCATATAATTTTTTTTGATATACATAATTTTACTCGCAGTAATCATTTAAGAGTAATTAAATCTAAAGCTTGGCACAGAGCAAACTATTTCAGTTATATTTGATTTGGAACAACATTGATGTACAAATACTTAAGTAGGTAAGTTTCTTATAACTTAGCGGGGATTCGCCAGTGACATGGTGCAGGGGTAACTATTAAATTACATTTTGGGTTGGGTTTTGGGTTAGATGACACACAGCAAGTGAGAAAAAGAAATCATATTTAACTATACAGGTAGTTACATTACTTTTTAAATGTCATCTCCATGTTCAAACCTTGATTTAGATAAACTCAGAATATATATGCTTAAATAATAGATAGTTAAACTATACGCTGAGGCATGAATAGTTCATTAAGAAAACACTGAAGTAACTACCGACGCACATAGCTTAGTTCTATAAACAAACGAATATTGCACAACATTAATTAACTTAGCACTTTATTTAAATGTCGTATTTCATAAAATTATACATGTATGTATATTTAAAATAATTGCTGGTTTCTTAATACTGAGTACCTAATGTATTATATCGTTGACTACGTCTTAGTAGTACTGTAAAAAAGCTGAAAAGATTTTTTATATTTTCAGATTTTGAGGTCCTCAATGTAATTATTGAACAAACAGAACATAACACGTAAAACTTGAAAATTGAAAACACAGATGGCGCTATAACGAATTCTTAGTATTTAATTAGTTAACATCAAACCGAAAGGAAACCTGTTATTTATCTACAGCACTACGTAAATCTATGCGACGTTTTATTCGTACAAAACACCTCACACAAACTCAAAGGTTATATTTATTTACAGAGGTCGGGCAAACGGTCTGTTTCATGATATTTTGGATAACAAGCTGATGAAATTGGTATTGTTATGTAACTACAATAACTTCACGATTCCGACTTGAGTCCTCAAAGTAGACAGAGACTGTAGACAGAGGTGACTAACACCTAAACATCCACTTTTCTCTGGAGATATATTTTAGGTGCCAACTTCACGGATAGTTTATATATAGATAGACGTTTTTCAAGCACGACTATACATACTCTTTCAGTTTCTTCTCAAACGTATAGAAGTTTCTTCTAGATCTATTCTTCCACCATAAACCCCGTTTTGACACGTCTGAAACCTTTTATGTAGCGCAAGAGACAAGACTTTGTATCTCTGCTGCGAGCTAGTACTCACTAGTACAGATTGAAATCTTGTAATGTTGATATTGAGTACTTAAGACAAACGCTTGTCAAGACTGGCGGCTATTCTCATCATAAGAAAGCCATGAATGTTTAATTTGTATTGTGTTTTATTCCAGTGCTCTATAAGTTTTACCTATTTTGGCATGAAAAATATATCGTGGATAAATTAAACGCTTGCATTATCCAAAATCCAATCCACATTTAGCGAGCCTCTCCCAACTTAGCTACCTATCTAACCAATACTTAGCCTTACATTTCGACATCTCTACTGATCGTTTCGAAGGTCATTTCCTTCACCTCGTCTGGACTGAAGCTCTTGACAGACACCCTCCCTACTTCCCCTGACAAATCTGTACTTGATAGTTTATTTGTTATTTTCGTTATGGAAATTCTACTTTCTATGTCATTGGCGTCACATATTGTTTCGAGAACGACGCCCTTTTCGACCTTTCTCGGCTTGGAGTCTACTAAAGCCGATTTGCTACCGAAAACTTTCGTGCTAATTTTTTCACTAAGTATTTTATTGCAGGTCTTTTTGGACATATCTAAGGCTAGAGGGTCTTCTTTGGGTTCTTCTTTCTTCTCGTCGGAGGCCGGTTTCGTCTGGTGTTTCAGCTCGGCGACCTCTGCGTTCGTTATGTTGTCTTTCTTTTTCCATTTCGTTCTTCGGTTTTGGAACCATATTTTGACCTGGAAGCGAGAGAAGGGTATTATTAATATAAGGACGTGAATATTTTAGCCAACTTCCAATAATAGGATCATCAGAAATCTGTGTTTTTTGGGAACTATGTTTAGTAAAAAAAGTGAATTGTGTTAAATGAATTATAAATTGGCGCCTGTTATTAATAAATAGCAATAAATGTTAAGTAACAGAGAGCATGGTGTAAGATGGAGATTAATAATGGTTATTATTATTATTATAATAGCTATGTCTGTCCCCGCATTGCAATTAGCCAAATACAAGCTGTCAAGACAAATGGTTCATGGTGCTACAGTGTAAGCGCGGTGTGTGTGTGTGTGTGTATGTATGTGTGTGGCAACGCAAGTGTATCGGCCAACAAACAGTTAATTACTGGCTGATCGATCCCCGCCCGAGGGAGGCGGTAGGGATGCGACTGTGTCGATGATTTATCTGATACTCCACTTTTTATTGAAAGTAAACTCATTTATAATCAACATATTATCTATACAAGTATAGATAATAAAGAGGAAAGATTTGTATGTTAAGAGTGGCAGGGCATAACGGGTTTCCCGTTCGCATTCGGAGCTGCCCGACTGGGGCAGGACCTCCACCTTATAGAAGGCCGTAGCCAAATAACACAATATATTTTGTTGTGTTCCTACGCGGTGAATAAGGTTTCCAGTAATGAGCTCCTTGGGGAGGGGGGAGGATTGTTACATTGTGTTGGAAGCAGAGAAATTAAACCCATTATGCTGTCAACACACTATAACTCTCCGAACACAGACTGGCAACACGCAAGTGATACTTCTGTATCGTGAGCGTAAATAGGCACCGTTTCCCATCAGATGGGCCGTAGGCTTGTTTGCCGCTCTTGTTGTATAAAAAAAAATGTATTAGTATGTTTGTAACGAATTGGCGCAAAAAGAACTGGACCGATTTTAAAAATTTTTTCACCATTTGAATGCTACGTTATCACTGATTAATATTTTAATTGCAAGAAAAAAAATACGCAAAAATGTTTAAAAAATAAATGTCCACCCGTGTAAAGCTGGGACGGGCCGCTATTTATGTATAAATACGAGTGGTGGTCGTGGTGGCCGTAATAATAATGTATAAATATGTACACATCTACATATATATATATATATACCCCGCGAATTGCGTTAAAGTTTATAACTTTGGTCTATCAAAGTTATTTTTACTGATAAATAATAGACTAGATCAACTAACCCAATAACTATAAACCTTTTGTATATACAGCTATATTTATGGATTTAAGTATAACTGTGAAAAGATATAAATATTAAGAATAAGTTTAAATTGGATCATGCGCGCAGTGCTACCTACTTCAATGAAGGCTTTACCCATTAAGGTAAACCCAGATTTAGTTAATCCAGATCGCTATAATCTACCTTTATATCGCAGACTATGAATTATTACTAAGCTTTGGTATTTCGACTAACCTTATTCACTCAAAGTTCGCACTAAGTACCTATAGTAGGAACATTCGTCTTGAGCATATTTGTTGACTCACGGGGTAGGCAGAGACAGAAGAGTACCAGCTCTCTCTGAACTTACAGATCTCTATCACTTCATCATCATTCACCAGTTACACATTTTCGCTGCTTTAGAATACTATTGATTCATGAGAGTTTTATAGATTTGTTCTAGGTATATGAACGTCTTCCTCTGCTCTTTCGAGCCATATATACATGAATATAGCTATAAACCTTACGCACTACTATTTATTTTATAGCCCACAAATAAACATTACATTTCCCTCATTAACCACTCTAGAAATAAGCGGTTAATATCGTAACGGCATAATAAAATAAAGCTAAGTGCACATCGGCGCGAGGCAATGAAGTGTTGGAATAAAATGCATTATAAAAGGCAGCGGTGTGCCTCCGCGCCTCGAGGGCACACGATAAAAATAATCGTAAAAGTAACACGACGCTACCGTGTGCAATCACTAATAAGACCCTTTGATGCGGGGAACGGGATTTTCCCATACTGTTTATTCAGTAGAAAAACTCTATGGAAGTAGACAATGCAGCTATTGAGAAAATAAATATATTATTGATTATAATTTCAGTGAAGAAAGATTGACGAAACAGATGAAGAAAGGTTAACGAAACAGATATACAATTCGAAAATGGACGAGAGATCTAGAAGAAATTCACGTTCTAACTACCTAGATCAATTCAATCGAACACTCCTATTTGGAAGGATGGGAACGTCATGAGTACTCAAACCGGAGGTCATATATGACGAGACTGACTATACATACATTTTCCTCTCAAACGTATGCAGGTTTCCTCTCGATGTTTTCCTTCGTCGTAAAGCTCGTGGCGTGGCACTGTTCACAAGCTCAGAAAAAACTCCAGAAAAGATTCGACTCGAAGAACTCGAAGCACTCGGCCATGACGGGTGTCTATATGTAATTAATACCTTTAAGATCTAAGCAAATGTGAATGGAGGCGCGACACGTATGACCTCATTCCACCCGGCCGTACATCATAGCACAATACGCGTCGCCCTGTACTGTACTTCCGTGTAATTGGCTCGCAAATTAATCCGGCTAACATGTGACATTTGGCTGTGCCTTGACTCGGCACATGCATAATGTAAGGATTGTACACATGAATGGTGCCTCGAGAGGCGATTGTGATTGTGGCTGTGTTCGCTATTAATTTGCTTTGGGATTTGGGGATGCTTCAGGGCTATCGTGGCCCTATTTAGGAACCGGTTGTTTGACCCTTTTTAGCTATTTTAGATACTAGCTGTACCCGCGACTTCGACCGCGTGGTAAACAAACAAGTTATTGTTTAGTTTCTAACAAAAGCAGCCTAAGTTACTTTTTTTTACATGGACTATCAGCTATCTCCCGTCGAAATCGGTCCAGCCGTTTCAGAGATTAGCCGGAACGAACACACAGACAGACAGACAAGAGAGGGGCCATTGCAAACTGGCATGATGATCTTAAACCTACCTCAATAAACAAACTATTTCATGCAATCCATTTTATTTCAAATCTAATTAGTAGATGAAGGTGTGATTGTAAAAGTAAATGTTACGTTGATTTGGACACATAGAAAGGATAAGTGAAGAAAGATTGACGAAACAGATATACAAAGCAAAAGTGTGTGCAAGAAGAGGCAGAGGAAGGCCACGTTCCAACTACCTGGATCAAATAGATCGGACTCTGAAGGACGGGAACGTTAAGGGTACTCGAACCCAACGAGCATGTATGAAGAAACTGATGAATGTGGACGAAGCGAAAGAGGTATGTAAGTCTAGAGAGAACTGGCGCTCTACTCTCTCTGCATACCCAGTCTAGTAAAGATTTTCTATACAAAAGCAATACAATATAAATAGCAATTGGAGGCATCGTTGTCCCGAGGTAGGCCAGTATGTCCTCAACCTTTATGCCTCAGTACTGTACAATGCAATACACTTGCTTGCAAACATGAAGATAATGATTATTGATTGCGCATTAGTAGCGTGCAACAGAGACGTAAGATGATATATGTAGTGAGGGGAAGCGGGTTGGAGGAAATTTTGTGATAGATACAAGGTTTGTTGAACAGATTTGCAATGCGGAAGTGTGTGCAAGAAGAGGCAGAGGAAGACCACTTTCCAACTACCTGGATCAAATCGATCGGACGCTCAATGACGGGAACGTCAAGAGTACTCGAAACCGACGAGCATGTATGAAGAGACTGATGAATGTGAACGAAGCGAAAGAGAAGAGAAGAACAGTTACTGGCGCTCTACACTCTCAGCCAATCCCTTTAGGGACTCGGCGTGATGATATGATGATGGTACCCCAAACGTTTTTTATTTATCAAATGCTACTTATAATCAAATCAATAGATTAGATGTTAGGATTGTTATGCGATTTATAGAAGGAAATACATACATAAGACATTGCTCACAAAGACATTGCTATTCTGCACTTTTATGCGTGTTCATACATACTCTATGACGTATTCCCTAATGCTACCACGGTCTGCGATTACAGCTGCATGCGAAAGCCGCACTAATTGTGTCCGTGGGCGCGTGTTAACGAAACTGACACCCGGTGACAGAGTAAAATCAATCTTATTATTTGGGTACAAATATTAAATTACTTTCTTGTTGATTGAATTTGTGACAAATAAGCAGTAGGTACATCTGACTGTACAGTACGCGGTTGTTGGTCTCTTCATACACTTTTTTTTTTATACCTCATGGGTGTCAAATAAGCATGCGGTCCGCCTGATGGTAACCGGTGGAATTAACTGTGTGTAACTGCTAGCGAAGTTATTCCTAATGGGGGTGTGACAACCTAAACCATTGCATCATATTAATCTGGTATCGATGCAATATGCCTATCTACATGTTCCTTGATCTATGACACCGCACGACAAGTTGTAGGTGGATGCTGTGTGTGGTCTTGTTAACTGTAACCGATGACAATCTTATGACATCCACACAGATATTCAATATTAAACAATATAATAGGTTTGTAAAACAGTATAATACAAGTATAGACTATCAAATAATTTTCCAAAAATAAATGCCCCTTTTGATATTGACATCCGATACCATAGCCTGAGGCACAACATGTTACGTAGAGAATGGGGACATAATTTTTTCGTTACTTCAGAACTCACTAAAGTATCGGAGCCTTAAGGTACACTTTCTTATTCGTTTTAGATGATGAAACGTTCATATCTATACAAATAAATAAAATTGGAGTGTCTGTTTGTAATATTAAAATAACCGCTTTTTATTACCTGCATATGGATGTATATACGGTACATAACCCAAAATAATTTTTATTTTTATTTTGTCTGTCTGTCTTTCTGTCTGTCTGTTTGTTCCGGGTAATCTCTAAAACGGCTGAACCAATTTTAACGGGACTCACTGGCAGAAAGCTGGTGCTGAAAGGAATAACATAGACTACTTTTATTTTGGAAATTATTATTTTTTTATATATTCCACGCGGACGAAGTCGCGGGCACAGCTAGTAAAAAATATT
>JACCPG010000783.1:7782-86280 GCA_016069955.1 Drepana arcuata | reverse complement strand
AAGTGCTACCCGATGCAGTGGTGTAGACAAAGTTAAACTAATAAGGCCCATAGGTATCTTCACTTCGCTTTAATGTTGTTACAGAGATTAAAATGTTTCGACTTTCAGTAAGATATAACATTTTAGACTTATCTATCATCATCGCGTAAAGTCATACATACATATTACCATCCCGCTGAATCCCCGACATGATAAGCAGAGAGAAGACCGATAGTTCTCTAAATACTAACATAGCTAACTTTCAAATTACTTTCTGATTTGATTTGATTTGATTTATAATTATATTATTTAAGTTATGGATCAAATAGATCGGACTCTCAAGGACGGGAACGTTAAAAGTACTCGAAACCGACGAGCGTGTATGAAGAGACTGATTAATGTGGACGAAGCGAAAGAGGTATATAAGTCTAGAGAGAACTGGCGCTCTATACTCTCTGCCTACCCCGTTAGGGACCTGGCGTGATGATATGTATGTATGTATGTATTTAAGTTATAATTTAAGTCTTAATTTTAAATGGCGAAAATACGGAATATACCAACATATATTGAAATTTAAGATTATATATTAAAATTGAGTTTGTATTTTTGTAAGAATACTTAATTGAATAAGCTAAAAGAAATTATGTTTCAATGGTTCATAAGTAAGACGAATAAGGCACTACTTCTCGCTTCATCTCATCACTTACAATCAACAAAACGCCACGTTACGTGTGGGCTAAAAATTAAAACAATTAATAGCGTACGAGTCACAGAAGGAATATAACAGATTTGTTTTTATTGACATACTGCCTGTTGGCGTTTCGTAAATCAATTGCATGTATTAGGGTGGTTTCAGTTGGTAATACACCCTGGTAAGGTGAAGATGAACTTTTGAGGATTTTGTGGCAAGTGCTCGACGCAGTCGCAACCTGTCCATCCGTCTAGTACATTAATGAGTAGCATAACGAAATACCTCTATGCATCTATTGACTTAGCTAAAAGCTTTCAGCGATGTCTAATAGGAACTTGCTTATACATGTAATTAAAGAACATAATATATAACGCGGAGGTACCTATCAAATAAAGCTGCACGCATAAATGTTGATCACCCTTCTATGAACGTATAAAGCAGTCGAATTTAGGAGAGTATACTACCTAAGTGGCAAACAAGCATGCGGTCTGCCTGATGTTAAGCGGTTACCGCCGTCTGTGGACCCTTGTCTGTAGATCGCTAGCGCGTTGCTTAAAGCCGCCGAACGAAATATAAGGTTAAAACATGCATAGTGTGGATAAGAACCGTATTTCTAGTTCCCATAGTATGCTAAGTTTTGCTTAGTTAATTACTAGGTTGTGTGGAACTGACATATGGTATTTAATATTATTATTATTTATAAAAAGCACATTACCTGAGTTTCAGTAACGTTCAATAGTTTCGCCATGTCTGCCCTTTCGCCAGACGAAAGATATTTCTTGACCTCGAACAATTTCTCCAACTCGAAGATCTGTCTCCCAGTGAATGTAGTTCTGGCTTTCTTCCGTCTCCCGATGCTGGAGTCCTCTCCCTCCTCGCTGGTGAGGGAGCCTTCGCCTCCGAGAGGAGACCTCACGTCGTCCGTTGATTTCTTGCGCTTGATGAGCCTTGATGGGTCTGTGGAGATTGATATCAATATGTTAGAATATATTTGTTGTGTGTTATCCCGTGGTGGCCGAGTGGTCTGAATAGGCGAATAGTGAATACAATAATAACCAATGATTTTATCAAACTTAAATATAGATAGTGCCATCTACGAAGACGCAACCCACTCTTTTACCATATAGTTTATAGTGTAATTGTGCAACATTCCACTAATGTTTGAGTATTGTCGGTACACACTGATTACCTATGAGTGCACACGCACACTACAGTTAATAGACTCGAGTAATACTCCCCGCATCCCGCGACCCCCTCGACTAGAAATTAGTGGGGCGCGTCTTCGTGGATGGCACTATCTATTAGTCACATTACGAGCTTTACCCTTACGGTAAAGAAAAACATTCTGAGGAAACCTGCATACGTTTGAGAAATTCAGAGACGTAGGTACATATAGGGTCGCGCAACGACGATAGACTCGCCATCTGACACGTTGGCATTTAAAATATGAATTGCCCCGGCTAAAATTGGGTGTGTGGGTATGACTACACACCTTTGCCTACCCCTTCAGGGAACATTGTGGATACACCTATAAGTTTGGTTACCTACACTATTGTTGCCAGACAAATCATACCATATTAGGTCAATATTACATACTGATAAGAAATTAATTGAAATATGTAAAATATTAATCGCTCAGACACATCCTACTATTGGAAACATAAATAATATAAAGCGAACCATTATAAATGCTCCTCTTTCACGCATAAACTGTTCGGAATGTGAGAAATTTGGGTATTTTAATAAGCGATTAATCCAAATTTTCGTGTGTGAAACCGCGAGGTGTAGCTTGTATGAACATATTTGTATAGAAAAACATCTAGCCGTTCCTTTTAGATTATTATTTAGTTTAATCGTTCAGACAAACGCGACGGGAAAACTTCGACTCATACTAGTACTGAGATGCGGAAATTGTACGGCCAGGTGTGAAGGCTAACGCCAATCGCCGTACATCATCTGAGTATGTCATGTAAACAGCGTATTTAGAGAACATTTCCAGTAACGCGACACATACAAGATAGGAACGCGCGACAGATACCGTCGCTTGAAAATGTTATATTGTACGCTGCGTTTTCATCGACATTCAAATATCACGTTTATAGGAAACTATTTTTAACATGAACCGCCGTGGTGGCCGAGTGATTCGAGTGACGCCTGCGACACAAAGATGGCAAGTTCGAATCCTGTCTCCGAGAGTAGACTGCCAGTTCTCTATAGACTTCAAGACCTGTTTCGTTTCAATTCATTCATATATAAATTCAGTATTTTATATCATAATCATCATCATATCATCACGCCGAGTCCCTAACGTGGTAGGCAGATTTTAGAGCACCAGTTCTCTTCAGACTTATATACCTCTTTCGCTTCGTCCACATTCATCAGTCTCTTCATACATGCTCGTCGGTTTCGAATACTCTTGACGTTCCCGTCCTTGAGCGACCAATTAATAATAATGTTTTTATTATAGGGTAGAAAACGCGCGAGGGATAGCCCAGGGGTGTTGCAATCATCCATAGGGGTTGGTAACCGCTTACCATCAGGCGGGCCGCGTTCCTACGTAAGCCTGGTGGTATTTTTTTTTTCACTACGGCAAATAGTTGCCATAGTGAGATAAAAAAATATCCTTGCCTAAACGACATTCACCTATTCACGCTGTTCAAAACTCAATGAAAAGGAAGTTTAATTCAATAAAATGTAGGTCGATAGTGTCGCGATTCAGAGCGTATGTGTGTCTCATTATGATCGCATCAGTTACTGCTTGTAATGTCATCGCTTTGACAGATAAATGACAGATAAAACGTTGTGCCAACTGCTTCCAGGCCAAGTATTTTAATTGCCGTGATTATGTTGGCGTCTTTGATGCAAGTGGCTGAGCATGTTTAAATACTATTTCTGCTGTAGGTACCCACTCAACGTGGACAAATAGGGGTGGAAAATACTTCGGGAACTATTTTTACCTTATTTTCGCATTAAAATCTGCTTTAACGATAAAGTGTTTTTTTTGTTGTTTTCTCTCACACAACCTACAACACACTACCAACCAGATAATCTGTTAATATCTGCGAGACAGTTTACAACTACTGGGGGCGTGATCGCAAATATTTTGTCATCTTAGTATTTTTGTGAGTTCGTAAATAAAAAAATAAAAATATTAAAGAAACTACGGGACACAGTCAGTTATTACCCTAAATACGTATACAATATTAATATAATAATGGCAACACGTAAGAAATCGATAATTGAACTCAGCCCGCTTATTGGCCGATACTATACCTAGGGATACATGGTCATCTCTGACTGATACAGGTTGATTTAGTGTTGGGTGACGTTGGAATAAGTAGTATAGTACTTTTGTAATACATAGTACATACATTGATTGAGTGCAACCGTACAGAGCGCGACCAGCACTTAAATAGAACTCCAGTATCATTTTATTTTGTATTCTACCTGATTGGCTGGGTTAACACAAAGGATATCTAGTCTTTATATATATATATATATACTAGCTTATGCCCGCGGTTTCGCCCGCGTGGAGATCGAAAAAGTAGCTTATGTATTTTCCTGCTAGAATCAGTTCAGCCGCTATGCCGTGTAAGGGAAAAAATACTTTATAATATTAGAACTTTGAATTTCCGAGAAGGAAAAAAAATAAAGTAGCCTATTCCTAGGTATAAGTCATCACGATTTCAAGTTTCAGCCAAATCGGTTCAGCCGTTTTGCCGTGAAAGAACCGCAAACATCCAAACTTTCACATTTATAATATTAGTAAGATATATAATATATATATATATATATATATATATATCTTATATATATATATATATAAATATATATCTTACTGTGTGCGTGTATGTGAAAGAACTCCTCCAATACCGCTAGACCGATTTTGATAAAATTTGTGTGATCAATTGGATACCAAAATGGTTTCATAAATGCACCCGACAGGTGGCGATCATGATTCATGAGCTCTGAATATTTACCCTGGCGAAGCTAGGACAGTTAGTATATTATATGTAGAATAGTGTCCGACCAATATTAATATTTGAAACCTGCAAGGTCTTAATAGCCTTGTAATCAAACCCGCCGTAGTACGTCATTAGGTTGCATCTGCTACTTGCGAGTGCACATGAAGAACTGATTGCGATTCCCAGTAACGTACATTGTAAGTGATACAACAATAACTAAACGTGTGATCCTCACTTTATAGCCGTCAGCAATTGTTATTGTCGCGGGTTGCGTGCTTGGTGATGAGCGGAGCGAGCGGCGTAAGATACTAGCGATACTTCATAGGACGGTACAGGTTTGTTTGACTCCTGGCAAATTAATTAACTCGTACATTCAAATATGGATCTATAAATCTTTAAAATGTTTCTGCAATTAAATGTTGCTACAATACCTTATAATGACAGTATGGTTTCCATTTGGCATTAAGTCCATATATAATATAATATATGTATATAATATATCCTCACAACTTCCCACAAGGGTCCCCGAAGGGGTAGGCAGAGATGTATAGGTAATACCCACACACCCACTTTCCGCCAGAGGTATATTAGGTGCCAACGTCACAGATGGCGAGTCCATCGCCGTTACTCGAGCACGACTGTACATACGACTTTTGAATTTCTTCTCAGACGTATGCAGGTTTCCTCTCGATGTTTTCCTTCACCGTAAAGCTCGTGGTGTGACTAATCACTACTTAAGTTTTAGAAAAACTCATTGGTACAGTTGGGATTCGAACTTGCGACCTTTGCGTCGCAGGCAACTGCTCGTACCCCTCGGCCACCACGGCTCATATATTAAATGCGCATATTGGACTATTTCAAAGAATCAGTACCTAGGTACTATATGACAATAACTCTTGTAGCCTTTACTTTGCAACGCCGACAGCATAAACTGCGCGTTCCAATTCCCAAGGTAGATTAGTACTTTTTTGTACTAGTACTTTTTAGACCAGGATTTTGACAACAACTTCGAAGACCAAGTAATTCGAGTACTTTATATAGCCAGATTAAAAGCATTGATAATTCCATTAGATCACCGAGTAGCTTTCGACCAACCCTGCCTGACAGCCTGAGATAACATGAAGTACACCGAACTTTTGGTTTATATACCACTAAAGTGGCAAACAGACACGCGGCCTGTTTGATGGTAAGCGGTTACCGCTGCCTATGAACGCTTGCACCTCCAGGAGCACTCGCGCATTGCCAACCCTGTAGGAATCTTTTCACATCCATTTCGAAGAAATAATATTATTCGTTACTATAACAACACCCGATTCTCAAATCAAGCGCACTCGCCGAGCTTTTCTCACGTAATGCAAGTAAATGTAGGTGATATAATGTGTCGTGTTGAGATGTCGACAAAGTAAGAAAGTCCTGAAAGTGTATATTTTCCTAATAAAGGAAGTCTTAATTTGTTTTATGCCACAAGTATATGGACAAACACTTGAATAATTTGTACAAAAAAATAATTAATGTAGTAAATTCCAAGAATCAACAGTAATAATTTGAGTAAGTTATGACTTGACTAGACCAGTGGGTATTCCATATAGATTAAAACCCCAAATTTGGAATGGGTTGAATTACTTATCGGATGGGTTCTAGGATATGAAGCAAGCGAAAGGTTAACGGATAAACAATATCCCGAAGTAATTGAGAAAAAACACTACAAGAAACATTTATACCACATAAAAGACGAACAGATGAAAATACATCTAAATGGGTATATATACATATTTAGTCTATCGTTCAGATGAGACTACTAACCGGTGTCAGTAACTTAATGAATGTCTGTTTTCTAAACAACAACCTGTTTCGAACTCTACCATGAAGGAAAATCGAAAAAACCTGCATTCATATGAAAAGAAATTATAAAAGTCATGCTGAAGAAAAGGCGGCAGTCTCGCTATCTGTCACGTTGACATTTAAATATAACACCAGTGAAAAAGGTGTTGTAACACATCTCTGCCTTTATAACCTTTAAAGACAGTTACCGCAAACTAGATTCGAGGCAAAGACGATGTGGAAATTAAGTTGATGTTGCTTCGACTCGACCGCGTTGTAAAATTAAGGAGTAGGTTTAACCAATGTAGTAAATAAGAGTCAATTTCACGAAGCAAATCCAGTAAAGATAGTTATAGCCAACGAGATGGGAGACACCCGTGCTGTATTGTTCGACTGGTGTCGTGACTGACAGATGTTTGGGATAAAATAAAGAGTAATGTGAAGGAAATCAATTATCCGTTCGGAAAGGAAACATAAAACATACATACGGTAAATAAGTTTATATCGTTTGCTTGTGTAAGATGGGTTGCATTCACGGGTCAACAATGGGTGAACACTTGAAATGATAACACGAAGTTCGTTTTGCTTTGATTAGCGTGTGAGAAATAAGTATCTATTGGATTGTCGATGGTTTTTCTAAGATAAAAAAAATATTTACAGACAGCCTACTGCCAAACAGACATCCTACTGATTCAAGCGAAAGTTTTTCAAGATGTTTGTTCCTGTTTCACACAGTTTCCTGTTACATAATGGAATTGGATGAATTTCGGCACAGAGATGGATTATTAGCTGAACTACACAGGATATGTTTTATTCCAAAAAAATTTACTAATGAAAAAAACCGGCGGGCGCAGCTAACAAAAATTTTGGTATGAATCTCCAAACCTTAAGGCCCGCCATTTTTGGGTACTCTTGATATATTTGTCAATATTTGTTTTCAAATTCTAGAATATCATCCTCCACATCAAATAGCCAAGTTCAGCGAGTCGTTCCTATTTCGCTGTGAGTTAGAACTACGCTATAATAATGCTAATAAGCGAGATACAATTAACGGCAGTCCGCAAGTCAAACAACCAAACATCTGTCATAACATGAGCAAACAAAGAGTGTCCCGTGGGTGCCGTAAACTCTTAAGAGCCAAGTCGATCCTGCATCGGAAACCAGACGTAAATTATACGTCCGACTTCAAAAGGCCATTTCCTACTTTACTGCGCGGCGGAGAGACGGCCGGCTCGATTTATTGGTCTATTAACGGGTTGCGTTACGTTTATTGAGGGAAATGTTGAGACGAATTGGTGATTGACTGATGGACTGTTAACATAAGTGCACGGAATTGGTTAGTCACACTTAGATAGTGTTATGTGAGTAGTTATAGTATGCGAGGCTGGGTCTGATCATCATCGATCCTGTGTGCTGGACCTGCAGCAGTACAAGAGGTCAGCAAATTAGGTGATGATAAACACTTACCATCAAGTGCCTACAAAGTGTATGGCTCGCACTTGGCCGATCATGCAAGTATACTTTAATCACCGTGACTTGTACAAGTCTCCCTGTTGGTCGCAGAGAATAAAGATCTACTGTTGCAATTTCGAACCGTTTTTTCTGCCTAGGAATAAAAGCATTCGTAACTTAACTTATCGAACTAGTTTCTAGGTCATACTTTAGATATATGAATATAATGTAATAGTTTTATCTTCCACGGAGTATCTCGTCGTTGATACAGGCCTCTGATGACAAGAAGGCTTGTACGTATCATGCGCAATGACAGCATTGCCATACAGCGTGGCAATGCTGCCAGCTTTCTTGGCACCCTCCCGCGGGTCAACGAAATGGGACAGTTATTTTATTTTATTTAGTGAAGCTAAATTTATCATATTAGTTTATTTGTGTTGTTTTATAAATATAATATTTTTTTAAATAACTACGCTATCTTCTTAAGGTTAGGTGCTAACGTGAAAGATGGCGAGTCCATCGCCGTTACTCAAGCACGACTATACATACATACGCCTTTGAATTTCTTCTCAGACGTATGCAGGTTTCCTCACGATGTTTTCCTCCACCGTAACGCTCGTGGTGCGACTAATCACTGAACTTAAGTTCGGAAAAACTCATTGGTACACTCGGGATTCGAACTTGCGGTCTTTGTGTCGCAAGCAACTGCTCGAACCACTCGGCCACCACGGCTCAATACAATTTTAAGTTTTTCAATCAACAAATTTCAATAATCCAATGGCGCTGACCCAAACTAAGATTGATTGGAGGAAGAAGGAGAGGGAGGAAAGAAAAGAGACATGCTTTGAATCTGTATCTGCCCTAAATAGGACCAAAGATATCAGTGTCCCTAATCCCTATGTCAATATCCCTAACCACCGTTCTGAATAAACTTGCTCAATGGACAGATAATTGTTCAAGCAGTAAAATTTGAACGCAGTACCAAGGCATACTCAATTCGCCATAGAAGCACAATTCTCGCGTTAATATTAGACGAGTAGACACCACGTGTTCCAAAGCATGTAATGTGATTTATTGGCTACGGACAGACGAGATTAAAGGCACAAGGAGCCCGAGGGACCATTAAAACTTGTCTATTTGTTAACTAACATGCAACTAATGGACATTATATACCTACGATATTACATCATTACTATATATTAACGCCCTCCGATGAGGGTTCTCGACGGGGTGGGTAGTCTTGGATGTATTAACACCATATTTTCCTAAGAGATATATGTAGGTGCTAATAGGTCAGGTGAGTCTATCCGTTTCTCTGCCTACGCCGTTAGGGACTCGGTCTGTTCATAATTGCACACGCCGAGTCCCTACGGGGTAGGCAGACATAATGATGATGATTATGAAGAAATATTCAAATACAGTTTGTACTGGCAAGAGCAGGTCGCTGGGAATGATCTTTACTATTTGACCTTAGCGACGCAAATGAACTGGCAAATTGTAATACTTGGGTCTTATTGGTTAGTAAAAGTGTCTCGTACTTCTTAAAACATTTTGGCTAAGACAACCTAGGGCTACCAAACTAGGACTACCTGGTTGATGGCTAAACCGACGGAACACGATAGTATCCATAATATAGAAGGGATAACTGACGAAAGGTTGACGCAACAGATTTAAAAAACGAAAGTGTGGAGAAAGGCAGATGAAGATGTTCCAACTACCTAGATGTATAAATGCTGATGAAGCGAAAAAGTTCTTCAAGAAGGGTGTGAAAAGATTCCTGCAGGTTCGGTGGTTGCCTGGCATTCATAGCGGCGGTAGCCGCATACCATCAGGCGGACCGCATGCTTGTTTGCCACCCATGTGGTATAAAAATAAGGTAAGTAAGTAGCTTTAGAAAGATTTATCACCTTTTTCCTGCCTACCCCGTAAGTGACAACGCCTTCCCACAAGAGTGGGAAAAGGTAGAAATCTATACTACAGTTTGTTTTTAATTAATTTTTCTTCATGTGGATTCGAGAAAGGTGTAGATTCTCGTTTTGGACCCGATAGGTGGCGCTGCGATGGTGGCCAAACAAAGCTGGGCGGGATAGCTAGTATATATATCTATATCATATGTATATATATGTATACGTATACACCTATATCGATCAAACTAGCTTCCGAAATAGCGAAACAAAAACTATTTACAGCAATTAAATATGCCACTATGATGAAGAAACAAAAAAGTCACATAAAGCAATAAACCTGAGACCCGAATACCTACTATTATGAATGTTGCATTGACGTCACCATCATACACAGCTCATTACAGTCATTACGTAAATCATATTAATATGCGCGATTAAATATTAACTTTCACGTATAAATATCACTGGCCACAGATCAATAGCAACAATATTGTAATAAGCGGTTCATTGGTTATAGATTTGAGATTTATATCTACTATGTAATTGTTACTCAGCGATGTGTATGTTTATAGAGATCCGTGGTGGCCGAGTGGTTCGAGTAGTCGTCCGCAACGTAAAGATTGCAAGTTCCAATCCCGATTGAGTTTTAATTACAGTAATAAGTATTTGTATATCTGTCTGTATTCTGTAACTACAGTATCTGTCTAATCCTCACGCCTTCCCACAAGGTTTCCTCTCGATGTTTTCTTTCACCGTAAAGCTCGCGGTGTGGCTAATCACTGCACTTAAGTTCAGAAAATCTCATTGGTACAGTCGGGATTCGAACTTGCGATCTTTGTGTCGCAGGTAACTACTAGAACCACTCGGCCACCACGACTTATTTGTCTATAGGTGTAAAAGCTTTATGGTGAAGAAAATACCTAAAAGAAGGCGTGAAGATAATATATAATTGAACTACATAGGCTATGAGAACACTAACTTAACTGCATGTCCCGCCAATCTAGGGAGGTATCCCTAGATTGCTTGAGAGCGTTGGCAAAGAAATTTTAACTCAGACATCTGAGATATTGCTTTAATTTATATATTAAGCATAGTATAGTCTATACGAGGATTCAGGCGGAAAATTCACCCGTCGTATAGATCTGGCGGATTGTAGGCAGATGATGTGGCAACACAATCCTATCAGTAGGGCTGTCGCACGAAAAATTCAGAAATATACATTTATTAGAACACCATTCAACATCCGATCGGACCCCTATGCATGTTATGTGTGTAAAGTTTTGTCTTTATCAATTTAAAATAATTTTGCATTCATTTTGTCTTTGATAGAACAGTAATAATAGCTTTCAATAAAAACACTAATATTATAGTCAAACCTGGAATTGTTATAGACAGACAAATACTTTCAAGTCTGCAAAATACTATATTTCACTAACGCGTGAATTCAAAATAGACTCGCAGACAGAACAAAAATAAATAATCACCCTGAGTGGACGCAAGACAACAACCGTATACATAGCACATTGATGTACTCACTTGTAAGTCCCGTCTATTTTGAAAGCCTAATATAATACTCGATAAAACCACTCCAGCTCATAATCCAATAAATAAGCGAACCAACTAATAACACTCCCTGACAGCTATTCCATACTGATCCCTGGACCATCGACGGATAAACACGTTCCATTTTCGATTGACGCAATAAACCGTCATTAACATTGCACCGCCATTAAGCCAAATAAATTTACTTCCAAAAATAAATTGGCAACCCTAGACACCACAGCTGCAGCGACCAATAGCTTATTGCTTGGACGTTCAGCGTTCAAATTACTTACGGCTAAATTGCAAATACACATACTTAAAGACGCAATAACCTCTATCAGTTTTAGAATAAAGTTCATATTTGTTCAATGTGTGCTCTGGAAGTGTACAATAATAGTCGTGTGCATACAGAGCTCGATTAAAACGATACAAATGCAAGAGTAATGAAAGATCAGAATAGCTATCCCCTGTACAGTTTTAGGAACGTGGGGCCATAATACCGATTGACAAACGATGGTATCGACTAATTAAGTGCTACGGTTCGGAATGGAGACTAATGTTACTGGTAAGTTCTTGGAATTTAACAAGTCGACGATCCCGATTGGTGTTAAGTGATCTCTTAGAATAGAAGCCTTAAGTCTTTGATTTCTATTAAGTTTCTTCTGACGATCGCAACTATGTTAAACTTCTCAAATCGAAACCTTGCTAGTTAAGTTGTTATTATTATTCTAAAATATGAGGTGGATGTGGGCAATGCGAAAGAGGTATGTAAATCTAGAGAGGACTGGCGCTCCATACCTTCAGCCTTCTCCGTTAGGGACTCGACGTGATGATGTGTATGTATATAATATGTAATACGAGGTATTATTCACAATTAAACGACATTTGACATATATGTATTCCTAAATATGTATACACATTTTTATGATTCTTTTTATTTCACAGGCCCAGGTGGGCACTTATAAAACGTCGAAAAAGAAGCGAATGAGAAGTTTACATCTTACTAATACATATTATAAATGTTTATAAGTTTGGATGTTTGCGGTTCTTTCACGGCCACGGCTGAACGATTTGGCTGAAAGTTGAAATGGTGATAGCTTATACCTAGGAATAGGACACAGGCTACTTTTTTTTTTAATCCTGAAAAATTCAAAGTTCTTTTATTATAATGTATGATGCTCTTTCACGGCATAGCGGCTGCACCGATTCTAGCAGGAAAATTTCCAAAGCTACTTTTTCAAACTCCACGCGAGCGAAGCCGCGGGCATAAGCTAGTTTATAATATATGGCTAATTTGTTTATTACTCAGCCGATTATTGTGTTGTGTACACGTTTTCATTCAGGGTTATCGAAGCCGTGGAACATCCAGAAGAAAGTATGGTTAACGGCCGCGCGGTTTATTTAGAAAATCAATTTGATCCTAACAATTAAGAGTATTTTTTAGCTCTAGCACTGTAATGTCATATCATTAGCATTACCGCCAAGTAGCGTCCATGACAGAGAGTTATATTGCACCTACAATATATCACCGAAAAAATGTGTATGGTATTACTCTCTGTAACCTTTCAAAGACACATTTTCTTCATTGTTTTTCTTTTGTTCATTATCATGCGTTAAAATCAAAACGTACCTTTCTCTAGGTTACTAATTTAAATGACCTCTTGGTCACTTAAATCTTTCATCATTTACTTTTTTTTTCAAATAATTATATTAATCCAATATAGGGTATTGACAGGAGATATCGGTATTCAAAGCACAAACGATCAATAAGAGATGGAACCAATAACGCAGTAGCAACATTACATTACAGTCATACAAAACAAAGCATTACGCGACCCATCTGGTTCCAAGCGTGTACTAAAAAATATTATTACCCTACCTAAAACGCAAGCACTTTGTGCTTTAACCTTTCGACTAATTGACTCTGATTTACAACTCGGTCGGTTTATAGCTTCTTCGGGGAAGCTTGCTTGTTTATTTGCCTCCGTGTGTGGGATCGTGATCGGTTATATTGACGTCTTAGGTTTGGTAATTGCTTGCGTGGTTATCACAATCCTCCTAATAATGAGCTCATAACTATTCCACGCGTTATTTGCTACTGTAATATATTCATGCGATACTTTCATAAAAGTATTATTGTTAATGTTACGTAGCCATTTGCGGAATAACAGATTCATAATTATACAATTTAAATTTTCGGAATAACACGCGAAACCATCACATCTTAGTACTTGTACTGATTCTCAAATTAACTTTTACCATCCACCTAAGAGTTGGCTCTTAATATTAGCTCACCTTAAAGAGACAATTGTATGAACGCGTTTAATATACACTCTTATTTGATAGAATTCTACTATTATTGTGATACTTTGTATGTAAAAGTAAACTAGCCAAAACCACTGTACGTAATTGGATGAAATTTGCAACAGAGATTATAAGCTAGATTATTATTATAGGTATGTTGTAATTCAGAAAAAAAAACTATAAATTAATTCGACGCAGCTGAAAGCGCGAAACACAAAAACAAATATAAACTCTCTGTAGAATAAACGCATAATATGAGAAAGTATGAGAGACGCCTCAGTGGAAATGAAACCATAGACTGTTATAGTTTTGTTGTAACGACATCTAGTGGCAGGAATGGATATCAATATATGTAGAACTGTAAACACTTACCTCTAGCAACCTTGTCATCGTCGGTGCCGGCACCCCAACCCGGCGAATCTTTAGACTTTGGCACAGACAGGTTGAGCGGCTGTTCCTCACACTTATACGCGAACACTTTGCTATCGTAATCACTGTCACTAGTTCTAGCCCTCTGCAACAACTGCTCTTGCAATTTGTTCTTATGCACACTGAATTTAAGGTCCGTTTGTACTTGTATACTTTTACCTAAATGCGGTTTCCTCACTTCAAAATTTCTCTTAACATTGATCAGTTCACTAGCGCTTGATTTTCTCACATCACTTTTTAAACCTAATATGTATTCTATCGTATGGGGCGTTGGCTTTTTCGGAGGCTTTCCGTAAACGTGAGGATGCCACGAAGGTTCAGCGTCATCTCTTTTATCTTCCTCATTACGGGGTTCACTGACTACAGCGTCGCTAGTGCCCTCTACTTTAAGAGAATCTTTATCGTGTGTATCATCAGTTATATCTAGCTCCTCGTCTTTGTCATCGCCGTCCACATTGATTCTCTCATCTTCAGGACTTCTATCGACATGATACTGGTAGTCAATGAACTCTTTATTGGCATCGATGAGTCTATTGTCCGCCTGCTCTATCAAATTAGGTGTAGCATAACTAGAGACGACAGTTTGCATGTCTTCTTTTTTATCGCATTCGACTTCTTCCGCGCTCATGTGTTCATTTATTCAGATATGAATACAGAGATAGTGTGACATGTTTGTTTTTATTATTAGATTAGATTTTAATGGCCTCGCTGGATTGATGTAGGCGTCAGCTTTTGATGTTTGCTTTGAAGATATTTCCTGTAACAAACAGACGGTCAATTTGAGTGTTATTGAGTGGGCTAGCGTGGTGATTGGGCTAACTAGAGCGCACTTACGATTTGCGAGTTCGTTGGTATGTTCGTAATCGTGTGTGGAATTGTAAGTTGCAAAATAAACTGTTTCTATTCAAGAGTAATATATTCACTACATATGTTGTGTCAATATATTCACCTAAATCCAGTATCGGGTGAAGCGATGGTAATTTATTATGCTAATAGGGTTCGTTTAAATACACTTGCTGCTTACTCATTGCAGTTTGGATACAGTATTTGACAAAGCGGAAAGTATTTAATTACTTTTGTATCTTTGGAATTTGTTCACAGTTTTATCACCAGTTATTAGCGTCGTAACTGCACTACTATTTCCTAAGCTCCTAGTAGGTGAATGACGTCATCAATTTTATTTCCAAGCGCAGCGAAAATTAAACCACTTAGCACATCACGGAGTAATCAATCCATTCACTAGCCGTGCCACTTCCTCGAGAATATTAAATAAATCTAATATTAGACGTATTTACTTTAAGACCATTAGTTCGCGTCGTGACCGCAGTGATCGCGAGGGCACGCTCATGTTTTGTTACCAACTTTCGTCTAAACTGTATATAGATTATAAAGCAATTTATTATACTAAGTACAAAGACTCCGCCATTCAGTATAGACAAATAAAACTGACGCTCGAAGACGTGAACGGTTATCATTAGGAGAGCGTCGTGAAAGTAGACGTCGAACAAAGAAATGGAAGCGCTGCAGCAAAATAACTAAAATTCGCATTACGGGAATAATAGAGTCCAGCTCAGCTCGCGAACAAGTAACGCTGAGGTCCATACCCCACAGGGGATGCCCAATGTTTTCTTAGCACCTAAAACTGCCTGGCCTGGTCTATGTGTCGGAAATCACGTTTCGAAAAACAAACAAAAAGCCAATTCCACGAACGTCCCAGACCGACCAAGATCATCCCCATGTTGATTTACAAGCGCAATACATTCAAGATTCTTCGACTCATCTCGCAAACATTGATGGGATGAGAGCGTTTTTATTGCATGTTAAAAAAAAAACAAATTTTACGAAGAATTGTATACGTTAGATATACCTACAAAGTGCCCTCTAATTGTCTCGTTTGAACGAGCATAGACGGACAATGAAAGTAGAATTGCGGAGCGTGTTCTATCTCCCAGTTCGGCGTTACGTAGCGACGCCCGCCCCTGCCTGCGGTGTGACCCTCCTAACACAGCTTCCACGTAGCCTTAAGAAGATTTTATTTCAAATACATTTAATTTTTTATTAAGAGTTCCCCGCGTCCATTCCGCTCCCATGGATAGAATATACAACCTCTCTATTGAATTACTCTATCTATGTATTCACGAAAACTGCACTGAAAAAAATCACAATCCGTTGTGTAGTTTAGAAAATCTAAGAGCTGATTATGGGAAGTGACTTTATTTTATATTAAGTAAGTGAGCCGTGGTGGCCGAGTGGTTCGAGCAGTTGCCTGCGACGCAAAGGTCGCAAGTTCGAATCCCGACTGTACCAATGAGTTTTTCTAAACTTAAGTACAGTGATTAGTCACACCACGAGCTTTACGGTGAAGGAAAACATCGTGAGGAAACCTGCATACGTCTGAGAAATTCAAAAGGCGTATGTATAGTCGTGCTTGAGTAACGGCGATGGACTCGCCATCTGTCACGTTGGCACCTAATATACCTCTGGCGGAAAGTGGGTGTGTGGGTATTACCTATACACCTCTGCCTACCCCTTCGGGGACCCTTGTGGGAAGGCGTGAGGATATATTATATATTTTTATAAGTAAGTGAATTTAAGATGGACTCGCCATCTGTCACGTTGGCACCTACCATACCTCTGGCGGAAAGTGGGTGTGTAGTTATTACCTATACACCTCTGCCTACCCCTTCGGGGACCCTTGTGGGAAGGCGTGACGATATATTATAAGTTTAAGTTGATGTTAAATAGAAGATTCATATGTTTTCCAATATATGACCAAGTCTAGCAGCGATATGCATCTTTTGCAAATAGCTACAACAGTACTTATCTCATTGTGTAACAATGTACCTCTTTGGACTTAAAAATTTATCTAATTTGAAACCGGTGAGTTTGTAGTCGACGTTTTTCACCTGACAGAATTTTATCCCAGGAACAGCAATAATGGTATTGTGCATTTAATTTGCAAGAGGTTTTCAGGGAATAAAAGTTTGTTTTTTCGTGCGTCATTTTGAAAGGAGAGTTATTGTCGTTATAACACAGATTTATGTGATATTTCGCTTTAAACAACAGAGCCTTTGAGCAACAGTGGCAGAGTGGTTGTAGTGACTGCAACACAAATATTGCAAGTTTGAATCCCGATTCTGCAGTTTTTCACACCGTGATTTTTCACATCACCTTGAAGGTGAAGGAAAATATTAATAAACCTGCATACGTTGGAGAAGAAATCCACAGGCGTATGTATAGTCGTGCTTGAGCATAGCTAGTGCCATCCACGAAGACGCGCCCCACTTTTCCTCCTCATAGTTTATAGAATAAGTGTGAACCTTCCACTAATGTTTGAGTATTATCGGTACACACTGATTACCTATGAGTATACACGCACACTACCATAATTAGCGTTAGATCATACTCCCCGCATCCCGCGACTCCTCCTACTAGAAATTGGTGGGGCGCGTCTTCGTGGATGGCACTATCTATAACGGCAATGGACTCGCCATTTGTCACGTTGGCACGTTGGCATATCTATGGCGGAAAGTGGGTGTGTGGGTATCACCAATATATATACAATACACACCTCTGCCTACCCCTTCGGGGACCCTTGTGCGCGTGAAGATAAAAACTACAGAGGCTGCAATGCATACACTGTGGCCTCCCCTCGCTAACGCACACGCAAACAGCGGATCAACTCTCATCGGTAAGCGCTGATTGATTTTTATTGGTATCACAATTCACAACACAACACAGGGCTGTGTATATTTTTTTTTCTCTGGGCTATTATTACAATAGCATTATTATAAATGTTTAGCTTACTATGTACAATTATTATATTATAAATGTTTAGCTTACTATGATGTTCGAGTCGGCTCGAATCACTTGGCCACCACGGCTCAAATATATCCCTGACGGAAAGTGGGTGTATGGGTATTACCTATACACCTGTGTCCACCTCTTCGGGGACCCTTGTGGGAAGGCGTGAGGATATTATATTACTATAGCTTAATATGTGAATTGATTGAAAAGGGATCCGTCAATGGAGACCCCACAAAACATTTACTGACCATCAAACGGACGTCAATGGACTGCTGAACGGAATGGATTTGGCACAGAGATGGACTATTAGCGGGATTAACACATAGAATTATAAAAGTATGCTAATGAAATCTTTTTACGTGGGTGAAATACCGGGGCAGAGGTAGTTTCATAATGAATATGGGAGTGTGTTGTGTAGAATATAAAGTTGGTACACCAATTACATTGTATAATGTGTAATTGTATATTATATTGTATGTACATTGTATAACATTGTAAGGGCACATTCCTAGTGGTAGAAGAAATCAAAATAATCTCTCTCTATATTATCTACTACAATTGAGGTACAGAACCAAATACTTAAAAATATCAAGCGAACAAAACATTTCATCTTTATTTATATCCATCATAATACTCTGCCCTCATCCCATTATTTGCGATCGGTGCGATTTCCCAGGGTTCCTTGGTGAAACACTCAAAACGGAAACAGTAAACATTTTCTTATTAATCCATCATCATCATCATATCATCACGCCAAGTCCCTAACGGGGTAGGCAGAGAGTATAGAGCGCCAGTTCTCTCTAGACTTACATACCTCTTTCGCTTCGTCCACATTCATCAGTCTCTTCATACATGCTCGTCGGTTTCGAGTACTCTAACGTTCCCGTCCTTCAGAGTCCGATCTATTTGATCCAGGTAGTTGGAACGTGGCCTTCCTCTGCCTCTTCTTGCACACACTTTTGCTTTGTATATCTGTTTCGTCAATCTTTCTTCACTCATCCTTTCTATGTCCAAACCAACGTAACATGCCTTTCTTCATCTTTACAATCACGCCCTCATTCACTCCAGTTGATTTGCGAATCTCTTCATTGCGGATTCGATCTAATATCGTTACGCCGCACATTTTCGAAGAGATCGCATCTCGACTGCATTCAAGCTATTTTCATACTTCCTCTGACATACCCAGGATTCGCTGCCATACAATAAGGTAGGTACCAATATCGCGTTGTGGACAGCAACTCGAGCATTCTTGCTCAGACTTTTACTGCCCATCAACGCCGACATGGTCCCATTCACCTTATTTCCGGCAGTTATCCTTCTTTCAATATCTTTTTCATACTTTCCATCTCGTGTGAACATGCTTCCAAGATATACAAATTCATTCACTTGCTCTAGAATTTGCCCATTTACCGATATAGCACACTCGGTCACTTGTTCATCTCTTTCGAATACCAGAACCTTAGTCTTGCCAGCGTTTAGGCGCAGCCTTAGCATTAATCCATCTGTAGTTAGATACGTATATATGTATATTATTTACCTGAGACTATATAATGCTTAACTGGGTAACTAGATACTTACTTCAAGGACAGTGGAGTAGGTGCGTGGAGATCGGGCTTGAGAAACGGCGATGGACTCGCCATCTGTGCCTTTGACACCTAAAAGATATATCCTACGAAAAGTATGAGGTCCCAACGTGCTGTGACGTCATACTTGTTGTAGACAGAGGCACACCCTTTTGGGAATTCTTGTGTATTGTGTATTGTATAACAAGTTACAGTACAAATTAACCGTGTGATGGTACGGAACGTTTGGCGAGATTTCCGACTCACGCTTGATCACTTTTATCAGCTCCGGCCCCTAAATCAGTCATGGCCTCACTCGAGGTAAAGGTTATCCGATAGTACTATTTCTTTCCGTATTCCAGCCCTTTAGGAATGAAATGTGGGTACACGTCTCCCTATCTCCCGAAAATCCGTTAAATGCAAAATCGCCGCGGGCACCACCCCTGCTCTACAAATTGAAACAAAGCACATTCACAAGTGTAGGCAGCGGTGTGTGTGTGTGTGTGTGTATGAACATTAACATGAATTGAAAGAATTGAGCAGTTATAAAGCTGTTTAATATATCGTCTGGGTTTATGACAGTTTAAAGGGCTCTCTGAGAAATGGGATGACGTCACGCTTAATTCACCATGATGGAATCGAATAGCTACCGCTTAAAACATTACGCCTATGAGAGTTTTTATGACATAGCTTAGCGATTGATGGGTCGAGCATTCTCATCTTAAAGGGTACGTAAATTGTAATTTTTTACTCGGTAAGGGCGGCAGAAATCACGATGCAATGATGTCGGTCTTAGAAATCTCTTATCGCAAAAGAAATGTATGTAAGATGAATCTCCCCGTCAATCTTTGAAGTATCACTACTAATTTAGGAGATACAAACAAGCAAGGAATTAATGTGCCGATCATTGTCCAGTTATACGATATCACATTAACTACACATAGCTTTAGAATATTAGAAGTCGTGGTTAGTCTTATTTAAGATTCGTACGAAGTAGCCGATATTTTCCGGGCTTTAATTAGTATATTTTTTTCTGGAATATAATTTATAATATCCAGTTAAGTAATTACTATCTTTGTGTCAAATCTCACCCAATGCCATTAAGTATTCATGGGTGAAAACAAACGAGCTACAATCGTCCCCACACAGTTAGACTTATATAATCAGTTTTAATACCATACATATTTCGCAAAAATTGCAACATGATTGACAGAGATGACAAAGAAAAACTTTATATAAGTCGCCATCAAAGTAAACCAAACAGATATTTACAACGCAATCAATCTGTAAACGAACACAGACCATTATAATTAAATAATCTCCATCCAACTTTCAATTCACAGGTGACCGGTTAACATACCGGATGGGCTTCAATTAATCGAATCACGACCGAATGCGAGCATCGATAGATTATGACATTAATCGATAACGACCGGTGGAGCCCGGCCACAAAGTTGCGGAAGCGGCTATGCGACTTGTGTGGCCTTTGATACAAACCGACCACATGTCGTATGCACTATTACTATTTCATTTTCAATCTTATTACTCAATCTTAAGAGTCATATGTCGGTGTTAAGGGTGATCATATCGCAGCGAGATTTAAATTCAAATAAAGAACATCGGAAGCGGCTAGTTTGTCGCGAAACAAAATGGCGGAGGATGCTTTGGAAAATGGACTGTTGAACATTTCCTGGATTAATCCTTTTTGATGTTGGTATACATTGAGTCAGAAGTGAGCCGGTAATTAATTGTTGTTTTTATTAAAGAGAGCTTATTCTTTATTTAATATAGATGAAAGAGGCGAACTTGTATGAAGAGACTGATTATTTTGAATGAAGCGAAAGAGGTATTTCGTTTAGAGAAAACTGGCGCTGTACTCTATTTGTTTACTCCGTATGTATGAAATAAGAGGTAAGAAGAGAACTTGACAGCGGTGAGCATATATGTTTGTATAGAATTATGTATTAATATATTATCGTTACGTCTTCCCACAAGAGTCCCCGAAAGGGGACATCCACTTGTCGCCGGAAATATAATTTAGGTGCCAACGTGACAATGGTGATACCATTATTTATGAATAGGTACTTAATTTTTTTTATACTACTAGGGTACTACCTATACACCTCTGCCTACCCCTTCGTGGAACCTTATGAGAAGGCGTGAGGATATTATTTTTATTTGCTTATCATTATTCTGTATTGTGACAGGTATATAAAAGTGCATTTAAGGCAGGTACGAAAAAGATTAACCATGGAGTTTCCTGCCGGTTCTTCTTCATGCAAACGACCAACTCGAACCGAGCAATTTTTCGACGATTTATAAGTGTCCACCTAGGTCTATATGAAATAAAATATTTTGATTTTAAGTTTCCCAACAATGGGTTTTTCCGGAGGAAAACTACGAAACCTATATTAGCAATTAATCAATAATATTCGGTTAATACTGATATGTACTTATTGGAGAAATGATTACCTAGTGTGATTGTAATCTAACTAATTTCCTTTTGATTAAACGTTGGTAATTTGTAGGTACCCTGTGTGGAAACTAACAATATCGCCCAGATGCTATCAACCACAATGTCTGATTGATATTAACAATTGGCAGGTATTTTGTCTTGTAAACGGTGGTAACTTTATTTTATATTAAATATGTGACGTTCAATAAGTGTGCCCTGTGTCCCTTACGTTGAATAAAATATTTTGATTTTGATTTTTGAATTACGTGTCTGCTAATCGTATATTTTTCTTGATATATAGACACATATCAATTGAAATTGTATGAAACATACTGACCGAGCTACAAGACAAATAGTCAGAACTCGTTTGTATTTTTTGGAAACCATTTTTATGTAAAAGAGGGGTTTCGAAATGGAAATAACAACAATATTGTTGTTTTTGAAGCGGATCTGCGAAATAAGTTAAGGGCATAGGCAGAGGTGTGTAGTCCCCACGCGTCCACTTCATGTATATTTTAGCTAATTTTGATTTTCGCACCACTGGAGTAACATATCAATTGTGTTCCCGAATATAAGTAAATAATAAGTTAATAGTGTGATATTAAAGCTATTTATGAATTAATCAAACTAATCATAAACCACAATGAGTTTAACTAATAAAAAATCTAAGGTATTATATATTCAAAGAAGGTATAAATAACATACACGTACCAATAACAATGCTTACATTACATTGACGTCATATGCGAGCTAAATAACATCAATTACTAGACTGATCAGCAATTGATTATCAAAACAAAAACTATAAGGAAACACGCCTTAAATTAATTCCATTGCTCAGAACACACAGAAACACATCGAAATCTACCAAAAAAACCCAAAGAAACCAGCAATGTATTTGTAATTATAATAAATAATATTGTTATTACAATAGTCGATAAGATAATAATTTTGTCAAAGTGATGTTTCATTCAATCGTTAATCAAACAACTGTTTGTCTGTCTGCTATCCGTGACAATGTTCTTAGAATAAGAGGCTTAATCAGCGAACTCACTAAAAAAAGATGTCATTTTAATTGTGCGCAAACAAAGCCGCGAGGAATAGATAGTATTTAATATATTATGATAGCGAAAAAAACATGCTATATCGAAAGGTAATCGCTTTAATTGAAAGCATATCTATTTACAATATAATTATCAGAATTATTGTTGAAACAATCGATAAGTGGTTGTCAAATTGTTACAAACCATTTTGACAATACATTCAGCAAGTTTGACGGTTCACTTACAGCTTTCAGCTCACCAGGAGACGGTTGAAAGCCTTCTCTTGTTGCCAAGAGATCTTTTCTCTTGTTATCTTCTCGTGTTACTGTGATATATTTTAGGTGCCAACGTGCCAGATGGAGCACGAGTACATATACGCCTTTTAATTGCTTCTACATTATTTCAGAGTAACAAAGGTATTATTTTTAAGGTATTAATATAGGATGCGATTAGTTTTTACGCGACTGAAATGGCAGGGCTTAGCTAGTATAATAGCTTGTAATGAACTTATATGTATGTGATTGAGGACTTGTTCACCTCTAAGGCTTTATCCGCATCCATTCCAATAATTTTGGATGGTAGGTACCTACTTATAACTGGGTTTGAAGGATAATGTAGCAATGCTATTACTAGCATTAAAAGACGATAATAATATCTAGTGATAAGTTTTTAGTGGACTAGAGTTTATAGCACAACCGCAACAAGTGCAATTGGTGTAATTTTCTACGGAACTTACTCAGGCACATAACATATGTATTATGAAAATTGACACGTAATAATCAAACGTGCTAGACCAATTTGAATGTAACTATAACTATTGCTAAATTGATGAGCTTGATACTAGTAACTATGTTATTGAATTACGACACAATAGACGAGCCATTGCAATGAACTAGAACAAAAAAGGCCTTTGTTACTTATTATTTTAATTACATACATATACCTCTATATCATCACGCCGAGTCCCTCACGGGGTAGACAGAGAGAATAGAGCGCCAGTCCTCTCTAGACTTGCATACCTCTTTCGCTTCGTCCACATTCTCTTAATACATGTTCGCCGGTTTCGAGTACTCTTGAAATTCCGGTTAATTAATTATGCTTTGAATTTTTCGCGATAGACATTAGTACAGTCTATTAGGAGTCCAGAACACTTGCGAATTGCATTGCGTGCGAATATCATTACTTATGTACCATTAAAAATTACGGTTTCATAGAAACATTAAAACTACTGCTCCAATTACTAACCGCTCAGAGAATGTTGTCATAAAGAAAGCCAGAAGGCTGCATGTATAACAACACCATATTTTCGTCGGAGACATGTTTAAGTGCCGAATAGCGAGATGGCGAGTCCGATACCATAAGTAGGTATATTCAATATTGAGTATACACTCAAGATTTAAAAGATTCAACTCACGATTGTCCGATATCAAGTTATGAACGGATAGCTTATGCTACAGTGAGTGCACGCCTGAAAGCTCCTTTGGCACCGTACAATGTGAAAACTTAAAGCTTTCGCAGTTAGGTGAGCGACGGTAATTGCGAAGGAAGACTAACAAGGACATCAGCAATTAGTTTCTTGCAGCATGAATAGAGCTGTATTTGCCAACAGCTACATTTATTTTCTTCATACCATAAAAGTGGAGAACAGGTATGCAATCTGTCTGATGGTAAGCGGTTACCGCCGAAGGTGTCGCGTACCCCTCATACCCTACAGATGTATATATAGTACAGACCCTCAGACCCAGGGCCGCCGTAAGCGGGCGTGCAAGGCGTGCACCGCACGCGGGCGGCACGTCCAGGGGGGCGGCAAATCGAGCGACTCATACCTAATTCTAGTCATTGTACCTACCCCTGAACGGTCGACTCCTACGCAGAAGGCGCGCATAGGATACCCAACTTGGGGCGCCTGCAGCGGGCTAGCTGGTCACCGGCTAGGTAGCGCGCGACCAATAGGCATTATATATATTTTTTTATTTTTCATAATCATAATTAAGTATAAAAGGTTACAACGTGGCGAAGCAATCACGGAGGAAACAATTTTTTTTACGAGGTAAACAAATCTATTATTTTTGGTAATTTCTCTTATTTGAATTACTAGGCTGTTAAATGTTAAATAAAAGCTTATTAATTATGCATCAAAGTTAATGCAGATTCTAAAAATATATAGTGTCCGTAACCCCAAAGTAGCTCATATTAAAATATTGTTTCTTTTTAGAGGATTATAAGAAAATTTCATTGGTTTCTGTCCGATCACCAGCTCCACGGGTGAAGATCTATTAAATTTTGTCAAGGATTTATTTTCACAATTAAATCTCAACATTCAACATTTCGCAAATGTAAAGACCCTCATTCACGCCAGTTGATTTGTGAATATCTTAATTGTGGATTCGATCTAAATTCTAAGATCGTTACTACGCACATTTTTTTAAGAGATCGCATCTCAACTGCATTCAAGCTTCCTATGACCCAGGATTCGCCGCCATACAATTAAGTATGCACCAATATCGCATGGTGAACAGCAACTCGATAATTCTTGCTCAGAATTTTATTGCCCATCAACGCCAACATGGCCCCATTCACCTTATTACCGGCAGTTATCCTTCTTTCAATATCTTTTTCATACTTTCCATCTCGTGTGAACATGCTTCTTAGATATACAAATTCATTCACTTGCTCTAGAATTTGCCTATTTACCGAAATAACACACTCGGTCACTTGTTCATCTCTTTCGAATACCAGAAACTTAGTCTTGCCAGCGTTTAGGCGCAGCCCCTTCTTTTCACATTCTTCTTTCATTATGGTAACTAGTGTCTGCAGTTCGCCCTCTGATGACGCCAGTAAAACCGCGTCATCGGCGCGGCGTATAGTCTTCTATACGCCGCGCGCGAGTTGACCACTAAGTTTCCCATTTCCACTCCACATCCGTTCGTTTTTAAAGGCTCTCAGACAGTTATCTAGATATATAATGAACAGGCAGGCAAACATGATATACCATTGTTTGACCCCTCGTCTGCACATCAAACCAGGGTGACATCAAGGGTGATTTCACGGCATGCAGTAGGGAACTACTTACTAGTCACTCCAAATCCAGGCAACACGTCCCAGAGTTCCTTTCGTGCGACTCTATCAAAAGCCTTCTCTAAGTCGACGAAAGCGCAGAAAACTTTCTAGCTAACATCCAAAAACCTTTCCGCGATTCCTCGAAGCGAGAAGGTTTGATCCATACATCCTTTTCCTGGTCTAAATCCACCTTGGGATTCCCAAAGAAACCTTTCACAAGATAAAATTTATAAAAATACATATGTTACTTAAAATTAATGTTTTATCTGGATTGTTGTTTTTTCCCCACCATAATGAGAAAACATTGATTATCCTGTTTTTGGCAAAACTCAAGTGTAAGTAGGCGTAGGGCGGCATAATCGGTATTGCACGCGGGCGACGAAACAGCTAGCGGCGGGCCTGCTCAGACCTCACAGAATATCACAACCACGGGACTCCTCTCAAGAAGTGTTATGTTACTGCAATGGAACTGTTGCTTATTCTGACAACTGGCAACCTTCTCAATACATGGTGCTCGACATTAGCTTAGACCCGGCTTCGATAGTCCTAAAAACCCAGCTAGATTAGGCGAGATTATTAAATATTAAGTGTTTTCCTAAAATCTAATACAACAGAAATTGTACTTGGAAACTGAGTTATTTGACCACTGTATCCTGCCGGTATACTTATTGGGTTGTACGATAATCACTCTTAGCGCTGAAAAATGGTCGTTTAGTATTTTGGATTATGTATGTAATTTATATAATTAAAATTGCATTAAATCCCGCCACGGTATTGGTCTACAGCAATATAAATTTTGCAGGCAAAGCAGGGTACAGATGGTCCAGTAAAATTCGAACTGTCAGTCAAATTATTATTACTATTATTTATTTATTTCTCAGATAACTTAATCCATTTACATTTATTATAAAATATTACATAAATTAAAATTATATAAAAAACTTAAAAATTATTAACAAAATGTATAATAATACACCATAAACGTGAAAAAAATGTGAAAGAAATATTATTGAAAAATTGCAAAACAGAGATTGAGCAAGAACACTAAATAAAAACGAACGGTGACGGAATCGATCATTTCTAAAGGGAAATAAAAACAATATCGAAATTTAAGCAAACAGATAGACATACCCATCCTAGCATTAATATAAAGCAATCAACGAATCGATCAAATTAATCCCTTGTGATAGCAAAATTAACAAAACTATATAATACGCTTACATTAAAACAAGAAGTTTCTTTGCATTAAAAGGACTTAAGTTATATTAAATTGGTATTTTATTGAATAAAACTGACCTTAATTTGAAATATAAATCCGTTCGCACCACTTCACAAGTCACTTATTATATCGACGTATTAAATAGCACTTTCGAATGTCAATTTGGAGAGCGCGCGAAACGATACGTTCGCTAGAGATGTGACGTTACTGCCGAGTCGGACCCTAATCCAATGTGTTCGTTGCGTCTGTAGGCGTGAGGGAAAGAGACAGGTAGCCTGTTAACGCGCCGATCCTCACAGTTAGACTAACTCGCATCCAAATCGCTTAATTTTATGAGTTGTTGCCTTCTCCACCCCCTTGTTGGACGAGCGAAGTGACATCGTCGCGACGTCCAATTTATTTAATTATTTCATCAATGTTCCCATTGTTATGCGTGTATTTATATTCAGTCACTACTTACTTAATTTTCACATTACATTGAAACAAATAAGACGCACCCGATATTTTCGGCTTCGGTGACTTAAAGCTCAACCCTTGAGTGTTCATTAAGTAGGACATTAGGAACAAAGTTAAATAGTAAAGACACGCCCCATGTATGGTATATCTTTCAAATATGAAACTAGTTATAGTTGTAGAAGAAGTAATAACTTTAGCGACACTAAATAATCTAACTTACCCAGTGCTGATATCTCGCCTCACCCATCAGCCGATTGCGTTTACTGTGAAAGAAAAATACCTTTTAATATTCGAAAGAATAAATAATATATAAAAAAATAATACATATTATATAAATTCAAACGATTACCGTCAAGGAAGTATTTATGTCCTGGTTGGGCAATAAAATGGAAAAAAACTGGCATGTAAATACGCTCGATACGGTGATAACTTTCCGTCGAATCATTAGTGAATGTTAAACGCAATCAATTAATTACAAATTCGTCCTAAATATTACGCCAATGTATAAAGATATCACCGATTACCTGTAATCGACCAATTATCGTATAGATACTCCGCGATAGCTATTAAATGCTTCAATATAATATAAGTACTTATTCGGACGAATTACTCTGTAGATAGCAATGCGGTTATTTGTTGTTGCTGTTTACGATTAGCTTAATATTTTTAGGTATGATCTTAGAACTTGCTTTGATATAACCCTCTGTCATCACGTCACGTCTAGATCCTCAGAGTAGGCAGAGAGAGAGAGAGGGTAGAGCGCGAATTTTCTCCGGTCTTTATCAGCTTCATCATACGTTTGGAGTACTCCAAACGTATGATGAACTAATTGAGTTTTCTATGCTTTATTGTTAGTTTATGACGTGTAACAATGAGTTTTTCTGAACTTAGGTACACACACCACACATAATAGTCACACCACGAGCTTTACGGAGAAGGAACATCAAGAGGAAACCTGCATACGTTTTTTAAGAAGAAATTCAAAGGCGTAAAGACTATTGAGTTACAGGGATGAACTCGCCATCTGTCACGTTGGCACCTAAAATATATCCCGGGTGGATGGTGGGTGGGTAGGTACTATCTATAAACCTCTGCCTACTCCTTCGCAGACCCTTAGGTATCGGAAGGCGTGAGGATATATGTTATTATTATAAATCAAGTTGAAAACGTTTTCAACGGTATATAAACATCTACAACTACATAGGACAGCTGATCGCTGACATCTCTGAGTTAGGTCACACTAGATTTTTATAACAGGATATACTTTTAAATGAAATAATTGTTATTTTATACAGCATAAACTGTAACCTATTTTCATAAAGTATAAACTTATCACCCATTAAATCTTTACATAAAAACTGACAGATAATAAATATATCAGATTATCTAACACTATCTTTTAATTGAATTGAGTATTTCCTACAATGGCCTTCCTTGATAATAGTAACCGCCTAGTTAAATTGCTGATAAAATTAACAGTACAAGGTGAGTATGAGATAAAATTTGTTTGTATTGTAAATAATTCAAATAGGAACGTTTTGTTCAGACAAGTTTCGCTTTATCGTTTTATTGGGATCATTTTGAGACATGGAACACTGCTATAATGGCTTCTATTACATCCCTAACCTTGATAACTGGTGATATATGAAGTTCAAGAAGTTAAGTCTAAGAATAGAGACATGATTTTCAATAAATAATTTCAAATTTAAATCGTAATCTTATCGTAGTTAATTACTGATATTTATTTTTGAATTATTCTTATACACGCTTAACTGACATACATTATGTGTAACTTGAATTAAAATAACTCGATATTATCGATATATAGCTTTGAAATAAAAAAAAGTTACGTTCTATTTTGACTTTAAAAAAATATCGCCTCGTTTTTGTCGCAATGTTGGCATAACTATAGTAAGCCTTAAAGGAGGACGTCATTACAAAGTCACGTCTCGTGCATCGTTTAGCGCGGCACAGTAGCAATAACTCAGCGCAGGAAATCACGTCATCGCTCTATTACAGCACACACACGCATGTGGCGCCTGTTGGATACGAGCTTTACGTGCCACCAATTGTACTGCGATATTCTATCATCCTTTGACAATGTTGAATTGACTAATTGAGTCACGGCGTTCATTGTATTTTGTAAGTTTTCGTATTCAATTGTAAGATCATCGGTACTTTAATGTGTCTATTGAAATTTACCATTTAATTGTAAAGTACTGTATTTACATTTATACTAATACATAATATTATAAATGTCAAAGTTTTTAAGTATTAATCACGCCAGGCTGCACATATTTTTTTCAGAGTTCATATTTTTTTCATTGGAATAGGATGACATTTGGCGTAGATAATAATAGTCAGGAATAAAATATAGAATAGGTGGAATTCCAGAAAAAAAGAATGCAAATTCTTGAGAAGTAGCATCTAGGTGTAACATTAGCTAACTTAACTTGGGTGACAGTCGGGGCAAAGCTACTAAATCAAAAATAAAATTTCACACCATTGCTGGCCTAATGGGCTAGGCTGACTTGAACCAGTTGATTTTTCTTCATCACGAGCTTTACGATGAAAACATCGTGAGGAAGCTTAAAGACGTACGCGAAGTCGTCACTGAGGGCGACAAACTCGGCATCTAGGACGTTGGTAGGTAGGTGTTATTACACTTCGAATTACTACTTCCTACACCCTTCTTGTATTGCGTATAGGCACCTAAAAAGGTAAAACACAAGTCGAAACATCCTAATGAACAAGGAAATTTAAAAAGATAAGCGTAAGGTCATGTAGGTAATATGGTAGGTATTAAAAAAATTACTAGCACACCTAGAGAATACTTTAACATTAAATACACATAAATTAATAATATAGATAAACTTACGTTTTGACTCACCCTTTAATCCTCTGACAAGTCCTAACACATACATTTCCAATAATTGTACAGAATGTAGCCTGAATTAAGCCTACATGAAATTTGCGACGGAGATAGGTAATTAAAACATATGTATTATTTTAAAAAACAATTCGAACGTAATGAAATTTGACGCAGGCGATTCCACCGGACACATCATATTTTGATATTTAATCTTTTCCCGACTCCCATATAGACGTAATGACCCTAATTGCAACGCAGCGCATTGTTACTACCACACATACCCAATTAAGTTATTAGCGATGTATCTAATATATTATAATAACTGACAATACGTTAGGCACACTCCATACTGGACATGAGAATTATGTTAGCCTTAATGAACTACCATCTGACGGCAGGCTTAGGTATATATGTACCTACTAGCTGTCCGGTTCGCTTGGGTAAAGAAAATTAATTTCCTGAAACACGATCACAACGCCACCTATCGGGTCCAATTATCATCTAAGCCATTCACGAATACACTTGAAAACACAAAAAAAACATAAAAATCGGTCGAGCCGTTTCGTAGTTCAATTACTTACACACGGACACAAGAAATATATTTAATAGATATTTATTATTCAGCTCACTAGTCTCATGTTTCGGTGACGTCTTTTATTTATTTACTAGCTGTCCCGCCCAGCTTCGACCGGGTAAAAAGGTAAAATTCCTGGAACACGATCGCAGCGCCACCTATCGGGTCTAATTCTGAATCGAAATCATTCTGGAATCCACCTGAAAACACACAGAAAATTTTATTAAGATCGGTCCAGCCGTTTACGACTCTATAAATGACATAGAGACAAATATTCATTTTTCGCCTCTGTCACTCAGGGTGAGTGCAGCTTTCCAACGATAAAAGAATTTTTCAAATCGGTTAAGTAGTTTACATACATACATACATATCATCACGCCAAGTCCCTAACGGGGTAGGCAGGGAGTATAGAGCGCCAGTTCTCTCTAGACTTACATACCTCTTTCGCTTCGTCCACATTCATCAGTCTCTTCATACATGCTCGTCGGTTTCGAGTACTCTTAACGTTCCCGTCCTTCAGAGTCCGATCTATTTGATCCAGGTAGTTGGAACGTGGCCTTCCTCTACCTCTTCTTGCACACACTTTTGCTTTGTATATCTGTTTCGTCAATCTTTCTTCACTCATCCTTTCTATGTGTCCAAACCAACGTAACATGCCTTTCTTCATCTTTATAATCACGCCCTCATTCACGCCAGTTGATTTGCGAATCTCTTCATTGCGGATTCGATCTAATATCGTTACGCCGCACATTTTCGAAGAGATCGCATCTCGACTGCATTCAAGCTATTTTCATACTTCCTCTGACATACCCAGGATTCGCTGCCATACAATAAGGTAGGTACCAATATCGCGTTGTGGACAGCAACTCGAGCATTCTTGCTCAGACTTTTACTGCCCATCAACGCCGACATGGCTCCATTCACCTTATTTCCGGCAGTTATCCTTCTTTCAATATCTTTTCATACTTTCCATCTCGTGTGAACATGCTTCCAAGATATACAAATTCATTCACTTGCTCTAGAATTTGCCCATTTACCGATATAGCACACTCGGTCACTTGTTCATTCTTGTCACTTGCTCTTTCGAATACCAGAACCTTAGTCTTGCCAGCGTTTAGGCGCAGCCCCTTCTTTTCACATTCTTCTTAAGTAGTTTAGGAGCAACGATACAAACAAACCTACAATCAAATCTTTCCTCCTTATAATATTAGTAGATATAGATTGATCATAATTAGTACGGGTACAAGCCACTTACACTAACAACATAAAAAGAAAAATAAGAGGTCATTGCCTTATCGCAGAACCCCAAACATTCAGATAAAATATCCTTCCATTCATCCGCAAACAATTCCCATTCAGGATAACCTAGTTGACGTACCACTTCTGTTACCAAAGTTGAAAAAAAGCTTTGATTGATTCTACTGACCCTTGTGGTGATCAATTAACAAGAATTCACTAACATTTTAACGCAAATAGCCTTAATTAGGTAATGCATTCTGTGTAATGAAATGTAAATAATATGAGTACTTACACTAGTTAGTATCAGGTAATTAGATAGTGTAAGGTCTAATAAATGCTATTTCAATTGCCCACCGGTGAGCAAAAATATAAGTAAATACGGAAAAGAGACTCTGGGTACATTTAACGTTATATTTAAAATAATAGTAATTGCATCTTCACGCCTTCCCAAAGGGGTAGGTGTGAAGGTAGTTCCCACACGCCGCCACCAAAATATTTTAGGTCCCAACGTGACAGATGGCGAGTCCACCGCTGTTACTCCAGGACGACTATACAACGTCTTTGAAATTATTCTCAGACGTATGCAGGTCTCTTCTCGATGTTACCCTTCACAGCAAAGCTCGTGGTGCGACTAATCACTGTACTTAAGAAACACTTATTAGTACAGTTGGGATTCGACTTGCAATCTTTACTTACTTATAAAGTGTAAGCCATTTTTTATGACAATTAGTATGGTGTATAGAAATTCTATATGATATTCTTCCCTATAGCTTATAAAGTGTGCGACCTTCCACAAATGTTTGAGTATTATCGGTACCTACACACTGATTACCTATGCACACACTTTAATAAATAGAGTCGGGTCATACTCCACGTATCCCGTGCCCCGTCGACTAGAAATTGGTGGGGCGCGTCTTCGTGGATGGCACTATCTATACATCATACTAATTGTCATAAAAATGGCTTACGCTTTATAAGTAAGTAAATATTGCAAGTCGAAGGCCTCGTGTGGAACAAGCTTTATACAACTGTACTTAGACTTACCTTAGTCGGTATCGTATCGCCAAACGCCATAACATAACAGTAATTAAGCCGACACTTTGTTTGTGTTAATGACGTCAAACCGCGCCACGCACATTGCTTAGCGCACTTTAATTAGACTAGATCAAAGTGTTCGTTTCAATGGTGTAGGTGTAATAATATTACTAGCTTTGTCTCGCGGTGTCACCCGCGTTGAAAATGGTTATACGTCGCCGCATGTTGGTAGCGTGTTAGCCTTCTTCAATATTATATACTGTGTATGTGCGTAGGATAAGTGTGTATGTGCGTGTGTGTGTGTGTGTGTGTGTGTGTGTGTCCACTTAGTTTCTTAAGTTGAGTTTAAAAAAAAAATTATAGCTTTTTTACTTAATGTTTTGTAGTAGTTGTGGTTACCTGTAATTGGGTGGACACTTGTGTGTGTATGTTTTATTATGGCATATTCTGTTAATATTAAGGTGTTCTTACCTGTTGGTGATCCAAATATAAAACAATATGGCGGCTATGTAATGCATTACCGTACATATTTCTTAATACCGTAAAGCTCGCGGTGTGACTAATCACTGTACTTACGTTCAGAAAAACTCATTGGTACAGTCGGGATTCGAACCTGCGATCTTAATGTCGCAACTCGGTCACCACGGCTACTAGCTAGAAAGATGAGACGAAAATTTGTTCTAACCTTTACCCAGCTAATAAGCCGTAATATAAACTGCGGTTTTTTTCTAAAGAACTCAGAAGCTTCAATACAATAATCAAATTACTTAAAAAATAAAAAGCATCGGCCAATTAAAAGCTATCCTCATACTCTGCGACCAGACATTTGATACTTAATGTCTTAATCATCCCAGCTCTCTCGACATGGGCATATACACATGTTAATTACATATATTTAAATAATTTGCCCATAAAACTGTTTCATCGATTACATAGCATTTCATATTAAACGTGTACCGGATTGATTGGCCTATTGATTGAATAACGAGTTTAAGTGTGTAGGTTATTTATTTTCTAGTTAAGAATTGTTTCCGGTAGTCTGCCGATTTTTATGATACAAATCAGGTTCAACCGACAGGAAACGGAGGCGTGTTGTGTATTATTACTGGTAACTAACTAACAAACACACAGACAACATGGGCCCAAAGCACTAACCTTTTTAAGGTTCTGTATCAACAGATACAGATAAAGATTTCCATCGTCTATATCGCCATCTGTATATATATGTTATATATATGCTATGTGATATGTGATATATATACATATGATATGTGATATATCTAATATTATAAAGTATGTTGCTCTTTCACGGCATAGCGGCTGAACCGATGCTAGCAGCAAGATTCATAAGCTACTTTTTCGAACTCCACGCGGGCGAAGCCGAGGGCATAAGCTAGTTAATTAATTAAGCTTAATTTAGATTTATATGTTAAAGTACTTAATGATTTATTTGTTACGTCTGTGTCGTAAAGCCTCAGCTCTCGACCTCATTATTTACAAAGTAGACCGCCGTCTGGTCTAGTGGTTAGAGTTCTGACTGCGAAACTTGAGGTCGCGGGTTCGATTCCTGCTAATGGCATATATTTGTGTGATTAACACGAGTATTTGTACCTGAGCCTTGGATGTCCTATGTATATGCATATATCTATCTTTATAAATACTAGCTTTGCTTAATTTGCGGCTTAGTCAATTGGAGTGGTATTGTCCCAAGGTATTTATATTTATAGGAATTGATTTATTATGTTCCTTACCAGTGTAGTGTATGTGATTAGTGGAGTGGCGGAAGATGATAAGAAGTGCACGAAGACGCGCCCCACCAATTTCTAGTCGAAGGGGTCGCGAGTTGCGGGGAGTATGACCCGACACTATTAATTGCAGTCTACGTGTGCACTCATAGGTAATCAGTGTGTACCGACAATACTCAAATATTCGCGGATGGTTGCACACTTTGTCTATGAACTATGAGAAGAATACCATATATTATGTATCCATCTGTTTTTGGTAAACATGTATTGTTGTTTTTTTTATAACCATTATATATAAAAAACAACAATAGATATGTTAACAAGTTTTCCTTTCTATCTCCTAAGATTGGCATGTACCAAATCCCAACACAATAAACCGAGCTCCGTATATAACATCAAATATTGGTAAATAATGCAATGATAACCACTATCTTATATATACTCGTATATATATTGACATTCTATAGATACGAAAAATGATGAATTAATTAAATTAACGATATCATAACCTCGTGTTAATACCAAATACATTTTAATCATATCTTGTCTTCGGATTAACATTTATGTCAATTTGAAAAACAAATCAATTAATTTATAATCCCGCATAATATTTAATATAATAATTTATTCAATAGTAACTACACAAGTTAGCTATCACGCTGTATGTTATCTTCTTGCGTGTTATTCGAGCTTTAAGGACTTAGCAGCTTATACTAATAGAATCTTATGGAATTTTCACAAAAACAACTTTGACTCTACGTCTTTATAGAACAATTTCATACGGCTATATTAGATAGTTTAAAAATAGCACGCTTATTACTCGCCATATGTCACCTATTTAAGGTGACATATGGCGAGTAATAATAATAGTAATATTATCCTCACGCCTTCCCACAGGGGTCCCCGAAGAGGTAGGCAGAGGTGTATAGGTAATACCCACACACCCACTTATTACCGTTAAATACATCGCCGGTTTTCGCCTGTACGTCTTTGAATTTATTCTCAAACTTATACAGATTGCCTCTCGCTTATTTCCCTTCGCAAGCTATACTTACCATTAACTTCAGGAAAACTTACTGGTATAGTCGGCATTCGAGTCGGCATTGCAATCTTTGTGTGGCAGGCGACTCGAGCCACTCGGCTAACACGGGACTAACTATATTTTTTTCTACCAAATATAACATTAAATTATATGCTACGGCGTAGCTCCGTAGACCGGGCTACGTAGCTACGGCATGTTACTAATTCCCTGTCAAATACCGAGAATAGTCGCAGTTGGCCGTTCGGAATTTCAAACTTTTTTCGAGTAAATTTTAAACTAATTTATATCCGTCGTACGGAGAAAAGAAAAACCTATGTCCGCTTTCATACACCGTGCTTCACAACGTTGACTTCATCCAATATCATGTCTGAATTGGTTTATAATTCATACAAAAGATATATTCCCAAAGTAACAAAATGACGAGTCATTATTTCGAGAAGTTTCAAATCTACAATATTATCATTAATATTATAATATAATTATATATCCTCACGCCTTCCCACAAGGGTCCCCGAAGGGGTAGGCAGAGGTTTATAGGTAATACCCACACACCCACTTTCCGCCAGAGGTATATTAGGTGCCAACGTGACAGATGGCGAGTCCATCGCCGTTACTCAAGCACGACTATACATACGCCTTAGAATTTCTTCTCAGACGTATGCAGGTTTCCTCTCGATGTTTTCCTTCACCGTAAAGCTCGTGGTGTGACTAATCACTGTACTTAAGTTTAGGAAAACTCATTGGTACAGTCGGGATTCGAACTTGCGACCTTTGCGTCGCAGGCAACTGCTCGAACCACTCGGCCACCACGGCTCATTAATTAATTAATATTATAAAGAGTGTAAAATTGTAAGTTTGACAGTTTGTTTGTAGAAACGAGCCTAATATTTGCCAAATGTTATGATAGGTACCTATGGAGCAAAAAATATATATGTTTATGCATGTCCGTCCGATAAAATCTACTCAAGCCGTTGTGAAGAAAGTTGGTTTGTTTGTCTTGGAACTAAAAAAAAACAAAATGATGTTTAATATTTACGCCGACTCTTTCCGAGGCCCGCAAGAGCCAGCGGGCAATAAAAACATAAATCAAAGGTTTTGGAAGCTATTACAATATGTAAAAAAACCTATTAAGCACCAAATGTGTCCGCGACGGTTTCTCGGAACGATGACTTAACGGGCGAATAAAAACGAACATTAACCGTAAGTTATACAAACTTAATAGTTGGCGATACATACGAGGGAATATTATAGCGTATGTTATACAAGGGGCTTTATCTATGACAGCTTATATAGGATGAATTTTGTTCAAGATTTTTTTTTTATTACTAATTTATGTAGAACCGCTTATAATACACTGACTTCAGGATTCTCTGTAAACCACACGTATATAATTATTCAGGCCATATGTAACGCCAAATATATATTTAAAAAGATAGCGGCGTCGGTCACGTGATCGACACCATTACGCAATAAACAAGCGAAACATCAACACGCTATTATTAAAATACCCTGAAACAACGGGAACAAAGAAGATGAAGATCGGCGTAATCAATAATAATCTCTAAGTGAGAACCGTAACTACAACCAATGGCATGAAAAGTGGTTCACTTAACCAGCAGGACTTATTATTAATCACGCATATCAAGCAACCCTAAACCGAAGAGCATGTATGAAGAGAATAATGAAAGTCTCTGCCCCTACGGGAAAGGGGCGTGATTATATGTATGTATGTATTATCAAGCGAATAATTAAGAAAAGGCTACACAGCAGCTGCCTAGATACAATTTATTGAGCCGTTAATGACGGGGACGTCAAGAGTACTCGCCACCGGCGAGCACGTATGGAGAGACTGATGAATGTGGATGTAGCGAAATGCTTCTGCATTCTAGAGAGAGCTAGCAGTCTGACCTTTCTACTTACTTGGTGAGGGGCTCAGCAATGATGTGCATGTATGTACACAACAACAGCCTGTGTTCTCAGCGACAATAAAAGAGTCATTAAATGACTACATTAGATTGTGAGGACTGACGCCATAACGCGGCGCCATTATATTAACTTGCTTTATTATAATGCTAGCATAATGTGTTATTAGTGAAGTTTAAACCTGATATTAACGCATACAATTAATATTTAAGATTATCAAATCAAATTAAAACAATCCATATAGTCAATGTTTAAAGTACTAGCGTGCTAGCATGCATTATAATTGTGGTAACATTTAAACATTAAAGCCGTGGTGGCCGAGTGGTTCGAGCAGTTGCCTGCGACACAAAGATCGCAAGTTCTAATCCCGACTGTACCAATGAGTTTTTCTGAACTTAAGTACAGTGATTAGTCACACCACGAGCTTTACGGTGAAGGAAAACATCGAGAGGAAACCTGCATACGTCTGAGAAGAAATTCAAAGGCGTAGGTATGTATAGTCGTGCTTGAGTAACGGCGATGGACTCGCCATCTTTCACGTGGCACCTAATATACCTCTGGCGGAAAGTGGGTGTGTGGGTATTACTTATACACCACTGCCTACCCCTTCGGGGACCCTTGTGGGAAGGCGTGAGGATATATTATGTATAGTCATGCTTTAGAAACGGCAATGGACCCGTCACGCTTACACCAATAATACCTTAAATATTTATCCCGAAAAAAGTGGGTGTGACAACCTAAGCACTTCTGCTTACCCCTTACTTAAACCCACAAGAAATATAAAAGATATCGCATATTTATAACGCATCTATATTCGTACAGTACCCATACAATTGATGGAAAACTTTCAGCAGTCAATACGGTAATTAAGCCCACCACGTCTTAATCAGGGAACGCATTAAAAATTAAACTTAAATGACAGATAAATAACTGAACGCATACATTATTGAACTCGGATACAGCTTATGTAAGATTCAAAAGCACATTTATTCCGCCTTGCTATAAAAAAAACTAATCCCGTTTTTAACAATTAAGAAGGGCAATTAAAAGAACCATTTAGTTAATCGGCCCGATAGCCTGACAAAAACGGAGGTAAAAAAGTTTCACTATAAAAACCCACTCATGTCTTCATCACGCGAGGATTCTTCACATTTTTTGTGACATTCGCATTTGAGTGGTTGTGATGAACTAGTGAGCTCGGGCGATTTTGCCTATTTTATTCAAATTTATTTATAATATTATTTTCTTATATTTATTGATTGATATTTTGCACCGATCGACTATTAATAACTAATGTGCGACGATTCAAACGCGAATTTGTGAATAATTCGGTAAATCGACAATAGCTTTAATACGTGTATTTGCTTGCAAACCTAATTTACATATTACAATAGGTATATTTTTTGTGTGCAAAATTTCACTCAATCGCAGCACTGTCTGAATCTTTCTTTATTTTCTTTCTAGTGACTTAATTCAGCATGGACAATATTAGTATTCGTATCCGTATTATTGAAAGACACACAGGCACACACGAAATATATATTTTAATAGACATTACTCTTAATTCCCAAATTCTTTTATGATTTTTTATTAGTTTTACGATTTAATACTTTTATGAAAAGAGTGGCTCCTATAGAGCGAATAAAGATGACATTCTGTTCGTCCAACGTGATCCTTGTCCGGGCGTAGTAAGTGGTTTTGAAACCCAATCTAAAACGTAATTAAGGTTTTTGTATGATATTCATTGTAGTTTAGACTAAAAAAATCTGGATATAATCTGATCTGATCATAATATGACAAAATAATCTTTACGCTTTTAAAACATTAAATCATTAATAAAACACGTTTCTTAAAGTACTTTTCACGTAATGCCTGCACACAAAAATAAACAAAAAGACAAAAAAATACTTAAAATGAGGTTGAAAGGTTTTTTTTATTCTCTTAAAATTTCTGTCTTTATTTTTTTTATTAAAAAAAAAATTATCATTCTCATGTGTAATCTTCAGATCATCTTTAAATATTTTATAATACGCAATATTGTATTTACAACTAGCTGTACCCTGCCACGCTTCGCTGTGGATATGTGACTGATGCAAAAATAGATAAAAACATTCCTTGATGCGGATTATACATCATGCTAAAATTACAGCTCGATCGGTGCAGAACTTTTCGAATTTTTAAAGCGTACACAAACCAACATAACATTTATGCGATTATGCGCACTCGACACTCGACAGCAGTGTTCAAGAGTTCTTTTCAGTTGTAGTGGTTGAAGATTATATGTATCTTCAATCTGTCAATCAGATCATTAAAGTTATCTGATATCTCGCATACCATCCTCTCTTCGGATGATTGAAGTGTCCCATTACCTCAAATCAATAAAAACAATTAAATTGATAAGGTTATTTTGATGTTTGAAGAATATAAAAATGCTATCTTTACATTTTACATCGGAATTTACTATCTTGTTTGGGGGTAAAGCAGGTAGCGAGCCGTTGTAATAAAAATTTGTTCGGCCTTCTTTTGATTTAAACAAGGGTCCATGGAAATATTTATGAAGCCATTACCTCTGATGGTCTCAATGTAATTAAATAATTTGGTATTACCCCTCCATATTGCTTAAAACGTCGTAGTAGATAATTATCAAACCGTGAAGGTAGTATTTTCTTTAAGCATGAGATTTTTTTTCTTCCATTTGCTAACACATTGATATAATTTAGAATTATAGCGGTTTTTTTTATCGCCGGGAATTAAAATCCACTGTAGTTGCTTCGTTTGAACAGATGCTTAAATGCAAACCGAGTACAGATACATTATATGATGGTCAAACAATTATTGTCTGCTGCGTCGGGTGCATAGTCATGGGTTGACCCCGTACAATACATGTACATCACAGTTGGGTAGAGTACACAATAGTACATACATATCATCACACCGAGTCCCTAACGTGGTAGGCAGAGAGTATAGAGCGCCAGTTCTCTCTAGACTTACATACCTCTTTCGCTTCGTCCACATTCATCAGTCTCTTCATACATGCTCGTCGGTACATCATAGTACACCTGAATAACTTCATGATTACAACAATTAATAAAAGTATCCTTGCGCTACTTTCAAGCATGGCTTAATCACGCTAAAGCCTTTGCAAAAGGCTTGAAGCTCAGTAAATTATGAATTCGTGCCATCTCAGTGATTCATATCCGACAAAATAAAAATAGCAACTCGCAAAAGTCACAAATGGAACAAAATATGACATTTGAAGTCGGACGGCTTCGCGGGCCAGGTGGGCCCGAATAAAAATAGAATCAAAATCAATACGATACTTGGCAAGATAGCGCTAGTGTTGCGAATGTTAGCAATATCGATAATATAATTACGCCTTCGTTAGCATATACATATTGTCATTTTGGCCATGCTTAGTTGCTGTAACGTATAAATACCTATAGGTACACATAATATTAACGTGTAAAAGAGGGTTTTTTTTAAACTTATGTACATTAACCCCACTCCAAGCTTTACTGTGAAGGAATACCCACATAGGTTTGGGAAGTCGTATGTGTAGTCGTGTTTGACATACGGCGATTGGCTTGCCACCTGTTAAGTATCTCCCAGGCGAAAAGACGCCCTACCCCTTCGGGGATACTTAGGGAAGACGTGTAGTACAACGCGATGATTGTTCGTTTTTCTGCTTAAAAAATAAAGGTCGTCTGTACGGACGATTGTTTAACATGACAACGTCATAACAAAATATTGATGAAAACAGAAAATGTTGCATACTTTTATGAATAAAATTGAACGAATATTTAATTATACACCATGCATGTCACTTAAATACTAAATGTAAATTTAACTCTGAGTGTATTTAATTTGTTACATATTGTGTATACCTACATTATAAACCGATTAAAAATTACAAAGTAACGAAAATATTAAGTATTCCGTACATAAAAACAGTGTCGATACATCCACGTCCCCTCCCTTCATTCCCGTAGGACTGTCAGCACACTAAGTAATCGCCTATTATCTATATCGATTCGACCCGACACTGTCCCCTGATTCACAATTCGGCACACCAAGATCAACAGCAGTTGGCGACTTTTCACTTAACTATTTCGTCCATTTCTGCTTTCCAATGAAGATTTGTTAGAAAGTTTAAAGAGCAACGAGAAATGCATATAGCGCTTATCGAAATAGCTGATGGTGGTAAAATGTTTGAATCCATTTTAACATCGTTTAGCTTGTAATGAGTTAATGAAGCAATGGATAATAATTGTTGCTTTTTAGGGTACCGTTGGTATATTAATCAGTGTTTTATTCACTCCATTAAGGCCCCAGCCTTAGCTTGGAAGCAAAACATAATATTTACTATGCGATCGAATCCATCATTAGATGGGATGAATGTACCAATTGAGTCAGACACACACCGTGTAACTCTGTCTATCGGTCCATCCGACTTATTTTAAGGTCGCCAACGTACCAGCGATACCTCAGGAGTTGCATGCGTACATAGGCGCCGGTAACCGTTTGCCACCATTGTGAAAAAACAAATATTCGGTACACCTGATGGATGGTGGGACGGTGACCTTAGCCTATTCACGCTCACGTTCCCGAAGTACCTATAACTTGCGCGTTGCAAAAATTTTGGTATTTGCCTACGGACTTACGTATAAGGTGGAAGTCCTGCCCCAGTCGGGCAGCTCCAAATTCGAACGGGAAACCCAGTATACCCCACCTCTCTCGGTATAACAAAGACCAACAAAAATATGCATAATCTCTTGGGCAACGATTTCATCTTCGCTTAGATATAAATCGCGCCAGTCTTTACTAAGAAATATTGACAGACGGACAAACGCCTAATCCTGTTCGAATTCAACCAAACCTAAGCCCGACTTAATCTCATTAATCAATTCCAAATATTTTAAAATTCAATACGCTCTTAGGTACGTACACATACATGGATTAATTTTGATTAAATATGTATTGTGATTCCAGTGATAACGTAAATAATAACTGATTATTGACAATATATATGTACTTAATCCAAACGGCGCAAGTATGTCTGTTTAATATGTGTGATTTCAAGGACCGACCAACGGATTTGGGTTTTAATTGTTACGATTTGCATTTCATTATATGTTTTATTGTGTTATTGTGTTGGTACCGAGACCCGAGAGTATTTTATATTAATGTTGTATCGAGTATTCTATTGGCATGTATATTAATCAGTAACTTAACAATAATGCCAGTTGGTCAACCATTTAACGAGCCGTAATTGCCAAATGCATTAAGTAATCTGCAAAATAAGGATGATCAGTTCAAACCCCGGCATTGTGGAACAATTTTTATTGTCTTTTTAATATTAAGTATAATAATTTATCACACCACGAAATTAACAGTGCAGGAAAGCGTCTATATCAACTTGCATAGAACTATATATTCAAATATTTAACGTATCACTCGCCTCTCTGCCTACCCCGTTAGGAACTTGGCGTGATGATATGTACGTATGTATGTTATTGTAACTAAATCAAAGGTGCTTCTTTTTCGACGTTTTATAAGTGCCCACCTGGGCCTATGTGAAATAAAAAGATTTTGATTTGATTTGGTAAATGTCATACTAGGAGGCAAATGAAATTAACTATGTTAATTGGGTATATTACCCGAGTAAAGTCAGGACCAGTCAATAGTAAGTATATAGGTAACCAATTATATAAATATGGTATGGAAGTAATCCGCATGGTTGGTTATCGTGTGTTGTGGTGATAATCCATTATGTAGTTATTGGTTGCCTATCTGTTGAGGAGCGGCTTTTGGATTACGATAACTGTACTTCACTGCTTAGGTATAAATAGTGCAATCAAATAACACCAACATTTTATAAATTAACACGTGTAAAAATTCCATTACACTTTATCCAAAAATATACAACAAAATACCTTACAAGTGTTTGGGCCGCGCAATTATCACGGCCTTAATTGGCCACCTATGTATCGTGATTTCACCCGAAAACAGAGATATATAATGAATCCCAAGCTGTCCACTCCACCCCTATTCAGTCAACTGACACTGTCAAAATGTCAATTTACCAACATAGCAATCACACTATAGGTAGGTAATATATAAAACTCAACTTCGTTAATAAATGGCTTTAAGAATAGTGTAGTTAAGTGTAGTTATATTTTTCAGTAAGTCAGGAAGAAAAGTTATATCTCCAGTAAAGCTATTAAATCACCAAACTGCCGTAGTGCAAACAATAAGCGACCAATTAACTGTGTACACGAAATCAGAGCGCAACCGTTGTTTGAACGACGATCGCCACAGACAAAGAATATAAAAGGGGTTGAAAAATACCTCGGCCCAATTAATTAGGGACAATTAGCCGCCCTTCCTGGCGCAACAAAAGGTAGAAAAACTCTTCTCATTAATTACGAAAGGGGTGAGACAGAGTACGGAATACCCCCTTTGTTTTTGAAGAGAAATCTATCCGCGAGACTTGTAAGGGTTAACTCGGAAATTTTCCGACTTGATAAAGTGTCGTGTATCTATTATGATATTTTTTTCTTTTTAAAATCGTTGTCTATGATATGGATAATAATTTGTGCTGTGTCCCCAGTCTGGCTTAGTTACAAACTTAGGTAAACAATGTATACTAATAGTATACTTGACAGTCTCCTAAACTTTTGTAATGTTGTTGAACAGTTTGTGGGGATGGTCTCTTAAAGCGAATACTATTTTATATTTACTTTGCATTTAAGTTCATGATAATGTTTGAATATTTACGTTTGCTTTAACTTTTGAGGACCTGAAGTGCTCTCTAGGACATTTTTTTCTCTCCGTATACCTAGCTGTGACGGAATCGCAAGAACTATTTTATGCACTCTGTTGTACTACAACAACTAAGTTGTAGTACAACAGAGTAACAACGTGACAGATGGCGAGTCCATCGCCGTTACTCAAGCACGACTATACATACGCCTTTGAATTTCTTCTCGGACGTATGTAGGTTTCCTCTCGATGTTTTCCTTCACCGTAAAGCTCGTGGTGTGACTAATCACTGTACTTAAGTTCAGAAAAACTCATTGGTACAGTCGGGATTCGAACTTGCGACCTTTGCGTCGCAGGCAACTGCTCGCACCACTCGGCCATCACGGCCAAATGTATATAATACATTAATATATAATATAATAAATACCTGGGACAATTTTATTGCACACAAATTGACATAGACCCGAAGTAAGCAAAGCTTGTGTTATGGTAACTAGACAACGATATATTTACTTATATAGATAGATATATACTTAAATACATACGACATCCAAGATTAATGTACTAATACTCGTGTTCATGACAAAAATTACAACCCGCGACCTCAAGTTTCGCAGTCAGGAGCTCTAACCACTAGACCAGACGGTCGTCAAATATATAAGTTATGTAGCTTTTATAATAATATAATATATATCCTCACGCCTTCCTACAAGGGTCCCCGAAGGGGTAGGCAGAGGTGTATAGGTAATACCCACACACCCACTTTTCGAATTCCGACTATAGCAATAAGTTTTTCTGAACTTAAGTACAGCGATTATTCACACCACGAGCTTTACGGTGAAAGAAAACATGGAGGAAATATACAGGAAATATACGGCTGAGAGACAATTCAAAGGCGTAAGTATAGAAGTTTTATTATATTAACTTATACGTTCCTTCACGCTTTCCCTCAAGGGTCCTCGAAGAGATAGGCAGACGTGTGTAGCAACACACCCATTTTGGCAACACTTATAATTTCAATAAACACACGTTGTACCTGCTTACATATCTTGTTATTAAACTATAAAATCTTTTGACAGCACAACACTAATGGATTCTCCTGTTGTGCTAATAAATATATCGATATCGAATCCTGGTTGGATTGACAAGATAGTGGAAGTTAATAAATAATGATGTGACGGGAATTAAGTGGACACTTGACGTCATCCATCACGTGATTACACCAGCTTGACTAGTAGCATAATCCTACTACAGTGAAACCTGGTTAAGTGAGACATCAAGGGACCTGCAATGTCGTTTCACTTATAGAGGTATTCCACTTACCCAGTGTCTCAGATATACAGGTATAAATAAATATCTGTCTCATTTACAGAGGGTTCCATTATTAGGACGGATATTAACTTCAGTTTTTCACGTAATGATAACGATTGTAGCTTTCGTTTTGACATTTTTCAAATAAACATCTGTATGATACATAGTAAAGCGAAACTAAAACTGAAGGTAATTGAAGCTCAGAATTTGTACTTACGTACTTGGAATTACGTGTGGAATTTGTGGGTAGAATAAGAATGAGTAAACAAACAGTGTTATCTGTATGATAGTAAAGCGAAACTAAAACTGAAGGTAATTGAAGCTCGAAATTTGTACTTACGTACTTGAAATTACGTGTGGAATTTGTGGGTAGAATAAGAATGAGTAAACAAACAATGTTATCTCAGTTATAGAGGTTTATGCATATAAAATTTACTCGCTGTCTCAGTTATAGAGGTAACTATGATGATAAATCGAAAGAACAAATCCCAGATATAGAGGTTTACCTCGTCCCACTAACAGAGGTAATTCAGTGCCAAAGTGTTGGGACCTCAGCATGAGTTCCAGTTATGGAGGTTTCTCACTTATCCAGGTCCCACTTAACCAAGTTTCACTGTAATATTGTAGATGCGAAAGTGCTAACGGAATGTCACTTCGATGGCAATTTGGCACAGAGATTTAATTGCTGTACGAAAATAGGTTGTTTTATTCCGATAGTAAATTCGTACCATTAAAATCAAATATTACACGGGTGCAACCGTGGGTCACAGCTAGTAGTAAATAAACAAGACGTTCAAACACTTCTACAGTCGTTTTTACACAGGGACGTTGCCTATTGCTTCACTCTCCGCTCCTAAAAGATACCACACAAGAATACTGGTGGAATAGAACAGACAGATTGCGTCCTATGTTGCGTCAGAAGAGCCAATAAAACCCAAAGGAGTCCCAATTAGTGGCGCATAGATTGAATCCAGTCGCCAATTAGTATCATTCCCAGATAACCCAGGTTAGAGCGGGCAAAAAGGCCGCCATGAAATCAGCGGAACAGAATATTGCATAGATAACTCTGGGAGGGCCCAGAAACGTATCATAATTTCGTACATCATTATATACTATCATAAATTACTACATCATCCGAATATCTTAGATATTAGGTATAAAATAATGATAATCTTAAGTGTTATAAAGACTGGACAAGTGCGAGCAGTGCGCGCGTTTAGATAATTTCGGGTAAATAGTAGTCTTTATAAAATAAAGAAAAGGGCCACGTCGGCGTTGATAGGCAGTAAAAGTCTGAACAAGAATGCTCGAGTTGCTGTCCACAATCATTGATGTAAAAAAGTCCACAATGCGATATTGGTGCCTACTTTGTTGTATGGCAGCGAATCCTGGGTATGTCAGAGGAAGTATGAAAATAGCTTAAATGCAGATGAGATGCGTTCTCTACGAAAATTGTGCGGAGTAACGATCTTAGATCGAATCCGCAATGAGAAAGGCAAAACAACTGACGTGAATGAGGGCGTGGTTGTTATGGATCTTTTTGGTTATTGCATCGTCATGAGGATGATATACCTATTTTCTAAGTCATCCTGTAAATATGCATTGACATTGAGTCGGGTTGATAGGACAAATGTAGGTATATATTCAGTTCAGCCTACCAGGGATTCATCATTCAAAAGGAAGTGACCAGTTACATATGCTTAAACAGTTGTAGTTAGTGCCATCCACGAAGATGTGCCTCACTATTCTTCCCTATAGTCTATATTGTAAGTATACAACCTTCCACTAATGTTTGAGTATTATCTGTACACACTGATTATCTTTGAGTGCACACGCACATTACAGTGAATACACTCTTGTCATACTCCCCGCATCCCGCGATTCTCGACTAGACATTGGTGGAGCGCGCCTTCGTGGATGGCACTATCTATACTAAAGGTCATCCTCATTCTTGAAGATTCAGTTTCGAGTACCTCTGCCTCGTGTTTCGTGGATGTTGAGGCCGATATAAACACATATGCGATAACGTTACCTTAAGCGAGTGCGGGACTCTAAAGACACATAGCTCATAAACAAAACCTAAACTCATTGTCTTATAAAAACATCCATATCAGTAATAATGATACACGATAGCAGATAGCGTTGAGTATCTATATCTCTATCCGGTGAAGCTTCCCAACAGGATAATTAAAAGCTTTCCACTAGTATAAGATACACTCGATATGCACTATCAGGCCACTATCTATTGCTAATCCGCTTTGACACGCCAGCGCTGAAAAAATATACCAAAGTGCCTCTTGGTATCGCCAACATTATAATCGGCGACTAGATTATACAGGTCCATTAAATAAGTAGCTATCAATTATTGTCCTGATAATTTTCGGTGTGATAACGGCCAGTGTTGGTGAGACTGTCGACATGTGCGCGTGCAGGCAGAAAAAATCGTTCTTCATCGAGGACATCCTCAAAGATGTTAAGAAGAAACCTTACAAAAACCTGAGCCATGAACCCACGAAACCTCTAGTTTGCAACAAAACAACCAAGGTCGAACAAATTGTTGAGGCTAAGACCCTTCAAGATGACAAGACTGACAGCGAGCGAGCTGCCAAGTTCAACGTGATCTGTGAGGTGCAGAAGGAAATGGAATTGACCAAAATGAACCTGGAACAGAGGAGAAATACTTACCCATTGCATCCGATGCCTATAAAAGTGGGGATGCCGTGGCAGCATCTGAGAGGCAAGGACTCAGTAGGGTATATGGAGCCTAGACAATTCAGTTACTACAGCGAACCGATGCTTAATTCAGATCAGATACTGCGCAGCCAGCTCGCTGCCAATAGATTTGTGTCACACCCGTTCACCATACGACAAGCATACGGATTTGACAGAGGTGAGAAATTTTGCAGTTAGATTTTATATTACAGTGTAAGAATTATAATTCAAGTTAAAACATAGTACTGATCATATGAATACAGATTAAATGTAAAGGAATAAAAAAAAGTCTTTTATATATAGCTTAGGCGATGTTTATTAAAGAATAAATATATACGAGTATAAAACACAAAACACGTGTTGCTCACAAGATTTCTTAATAGCTTCTGTCGACTACCGTCGGGTCCTCCTACCACAATAAAATAAACTTAAAAAATACAAAACAACATCATACTTCGCTTGGATTTGAACCGGGGTACTTCGGGTTGCTACATTCCGACGAAGCCATCGCGCACGTACTCTGTGAGCTAGTATCAAATTCATGACTAACTCATATTAATGAAATATTGCAAGTTGTTATCTAAAAGATTTGGTCATCGGGGAGCTCAGCGCATTGTGTTTTGGGATTTAATTTACCCCTTCGGGGACCCGTGTGGGAAGGCGTGAGGGTATATTATTATTATTTTTATAAATTACGTGTTGACTAATGCCTACATCTTTATCAACTTTTATAACAAATAAAAAAATATAAGATTACATTGATTACTGATAACACATATCCATGCCGTAATAAAATCGTCATCAATTGTGTCTGTATATCTCGCTCTAATATGATGATGAAATAATTTTGTATATTTGGGTGTTTTCTAAGCGACTGAATATATATAATTATGTAAAACTTTTTTCTTCTTTTACGTCAGCAAAATTCTGTCTGTGGCCTGCAGCTCTAGGCAAACCTTTTTCTCTCTCTTTAATTTGTATGGCTGTGACATTAGCTGCGGAGTAAAAATTCATTACCACACATCGTTTATGTGTTAAGGCTCACAGAAAATAAGTTTGTCTACACATTTTGCGGTTCCGATAGGAACAGAGTCGTGGGCAGCACACTAGCAAGATAACGAAACCTCATTCACCTCAATAAATTCAATTCAAGCCAAAACCACAATTCTAATAAAACCTGCGTCATTGATCGTGTAATCGGAGCGCAATCATAAGTTTATATCAAAGATAATAATTATGTTTATCAAGTCATACTGCATCGTTGAGTGGTCTACTATCACACTTTCTTTATATTTGGGACACATTAAAAACGAGCCATAAACCAAGCAGAGCTCAGGTGTCATGGTTACGAAATCGGCATACGGTGGGTGATAGACCCACGTTTTGCACCTAAATTTATCTCCGTCGAGGTTGTTACTCCTCTATCTAATCCCACGGGGACTTTTAAGAGTAGGTGTGAAGATTTTATTTACTTAATACCTCATCCTCACGCCTACCCACCAAGGGGTAGACAGAGGTGTATAGGTAGTACCCACACACCCACTCTTCGCCTGAGATATAGTTTAGGCGCCAACGTGACAGATGGCGAGTCCATCGCCGTTACTCAAGCACGACTTTACATACGCCTTTGAATTACTCCTCAGACGTATGCAGGTTTCTTCTCGATGTTTTCCTTCACCCTACAGCTCGTGGTGTCACTAATCACTGTACTCAAGTTTAGAATAACTCATTAGTACAATCGGGAATCGAACTTGCGTTCTTTGTGTCGCAGGCAACTACTCGAATCACTCGGCCACCACGGCTCCTACCTATTATTAAGTTATCGTTATTCGTTACCTATTATTTATTGATAATTTATTTATTTTTAGTTTCAGTAAATTTGAACACCTTAAGCCTTTTGAAAAAAAAAGCTCTTTGAATAAAATCTTCTGTTGGTAACAATACCTACATTATGTCCGTTATCGTACTAGTTTATATGTATAGAACTTTTTTATATCTTAATACCAATACCATTATCAATGTATCATAATTAAATATCACGAAAGGATAAAATCCCTGACTGTATGTCTGTATGTTTCAAACACTCATCTCGATAACGAATGAATGTATTTGAGCGTGGTTTTCCCTGAAGTGATAATACATACATATATTGGTGAAGACATTTTTAGTATTATTAATGAAACTTTTCCTAATATACTTCGTAATACTTACTCGTAATAAGGGTTGTTTTACTATTTAGTACTTTGCTCGATTTAAATGTAAGAAACATTTAAATCAATTCGCATTCTGATAATATAAATGACTTAACGATGTGACTTCGCCATCGGGCAATTCATCCCCATACTTTGGAACCACAAAGATATTGCGCGGTTCCAAACGAGTTTCCTTCCTCGAACGCTCAGGCTGTGGAATGAGCTCCCCGTTGAGGCTTACCCTGGAGCACAGCATGGAGTTCTACAAGAAGGGTGTGAAAAGGTTCCTGTAGGGTCAACAGCGTGCGAGCAATACCACTGGTGTTGCAAGCGTCCATAGGCGTCGGAAACCGTTCATCATTGGGATCGTATGATTGCTTGCCACCCAAATTGTATAAAAAAATACAATTTGTGTGAAATTGTCCCAATGTATTTATTTAAATTATATAATAGCAATTATTAAAACTCCAATATTTCGTCCAAATTAGCAATATTGGCAGACTGGACAGCAATGCTGATTGTCGAGATATAGAAAAGCGTAATGAATAGGTAAGTTACAAAAATCATGTAAAGTCCCAATCAAGATCCAAGTGATATGACAATACTTTAAAGCACCCTCATAAAGGTACTAATGACAAGATAATTCGATCTTTAGACAAATTATTCTGATAACGAATTGTTAAAACATGTTTATCTGATAAATATTTTTTTACAACCTATCTGCAGTATAAAACATGTATGAAAACGTAGGTACTTTCCGTACGTGCCTACATAAATGCTCCGTAAGACGAAATGCTAAAAAGAATATGTATCCATATGACGATGTTTTTGAATCGTATCACATTAATTAAATACTGGACCTCGTAGCGTATTGATTCCAAACTGGTGAAACAAAATTCACAATTTTTATCTTAATATTCTCACGCCTTCCCACAAGGGTCCCCGAAGGGGTAGGCAGAGGTGTCTAGGTAATACCCACACGCCCACTTTCATCCAATTTTTATCTTCACAAATTAAAAACAATATATTTAGTTGCGCATTAGTAATGTATGAATGAATTTGTATATCTAGGAAGCATGTTCACACGAGATGGAAAGTATGAAAAAGATATCGAAAGAAGGATAACTGCCGGAAATAAGGTGAATGGAGCCATGTCGGCATTGATGGGCAGTAAAAGTCTGAGCAAGAATGCTCGAGTTGCTGTCCACAACGCGATATTGGTACCTACCTTATTGTACGGCAGCGAATCCTGGGTATGTCAGAGGAAGTATGAAAATAGCTTGAATGCAGTTGAGATGCGATCTCTTCGAAAAATATGCGGAGTAACGATATTAGATCGAATCCGCAATGAAGAGATTCGCAAATCAACTGGCGTGAATGAGGGCGTGATTGTAAAGATGAAGAAAGGCATGTTACGTTGGTTTGGACACATAGAAAGGATGAGTGAAGAAAGATTGACGAAACAGATATACAAAGCAAAAGTGTGTGCAGGAAGAGGCAGAGGAAGGCCACGTTCCAACTACCTGGATCAAATAGATCGGACTCTCAAGGACGGGAACGTTAAGAGTACTCGAAACCGACGAGCATGTATGAAGAGACTGATGAATTTGGACGAAGCGAAAGAGGTATGTAAATCTAGAGAGAACTGACGCTCTATACTCTCTGCCTACCCCGTTAGGGACTTGGCGTGATGATATGTATGTATGTATGCATTAGAAACAGCCGTGGACCCGCCATTTGTTGGCACCTATCTCTGCCAAGAAGTGGTGGTTACCCCCCTACTCCATCAGAAACCCCCATGGGTGAGCGTGAAGATGTATTATTATATACTTAACTAGCGACTCGCCCCGGCTTCGCTCGGATAGCAGCATAATTATTATTATTATTATGCCTACATGTTTTATTCGGTGGTAAGGTCGTATTAGCTCATTCCTGCCAGCTTTCACAAAACCTTAACAACTTAACACACTCCACTTAAAACTTCCTCGTAAATTACTCTGTATTGGTAAAAACCGCATGAAAATCCGTTCGGTAGTTTTTGTGTTCGTTGCTAACAGACAGACGCGGCGGAGGCCTTTGTTTTGTATATAATAAATAATAATAATATATCCTCACGCCTTCCCACAAGGGTCCCCGATAGGCAGAGGTGTATAGGTAATACCCACACACCCACTTTCCGCCAGAGGTATATTAGGTGCCAACGTGACAGATGGCGAGTCCATCGCCGTTACTCAAGCACGACTATACATAGGCCTTTGAATTGCTTATCAGACGTATGCAGGTTTCCTCTCGATGTTTTCCTTCACCGTAAAGCTCGTGGTGTGACTAATCACTGTACTTAAGTTCAGAAAAACTCATTGGTACAGTCGGGATTCGAACTTGCGATCTTTGTGTCGCAGGCAACTGCTTGAACCACTCGACCACCACGGCTTTTTTATATATAATAAATATTAGTGATAGTGATATACCTTGCGGTGTACAGTAAATACCAAACCATCATATATATGTTCCGTATTGTTACGGGAATATCATAACTACGTGTAAACAGCCCTAGATATACTTAATCCGTTCGACAATCGTTGTACTAATCAAATAATTTGTAAGATAATGATTAATCAAAGATAAGATAAAAGGGTCATAGAACGGTGATAATACACTGCCTTCTGAAGGAAACAATAAACCAATAGCACATTTAGGCGGACGAATATTATCATTGATAGCTGATAAGTGATATACAAGTGCGATTCTTAATCGTATTGATGGTTCCGTCACGTATCTACATAAATCATACATTTAAATCATCTCGCCGTGTCACAGGGTAATTAATGAACTGTCTCAACATTGTGTGGAAACCTAAATACGTCTGTCGGTAGTTAATAAACATAAATAAGGTTCAAAATTAAAATCAAAATCAAAATCTTTTTATTTCACATAGGCCCAGGTGGGCACTTATAAAACGTTCAAAGAAGCACGTTCATGTTTCCAACAGTGGTACGGAATCCCAATTGCATGTTTTTCGTTAAAACCAATAATGATATCACATAACTTATTTATGTACCTAAGTAATTGGGGCAAATATATAAGTTGATACAAATTGTTGTGGATTAGATTCGCGCAAATGTACGCACTTACCTACTAGAGTTGTCATTTTAAAGTAGATCAGTGGGCCAGTTTTAAGTGTGATGGTAGATATTATAAATGTAGAAGAAAAATATTGTTAAGCAAATGCGTGTCTTGTGAAATGCCGAAGTTTAAAAAGAAAACGATGGTTGAATTGTTTTCACTTTTTACTAAAATGTTTTTTCATAGTAAAATGATATATGGCAAACGCTCATAAACTTTTCCTAATGTTATGCAATTACCAATGCGTGTAGGCGCTAACATACCTAGGCTAAAAGATGCCATCATCCCGAACCCGTCACGTGACGCCCCCCACGAGAGAGACTCGAAGAGAAAGGCCAGTTCTCTCTAGACATGTCTCCTTCGCTTCATTAACTTTAGGTAATCAATAATTGCTTATGATATGCTCTTCGCATTCCAATACCTTCGATCTTGCCAACTTTCAGGAGCGTTGCAAGGCGGGCCGCATACTCGTTTACCACTATAGTGGTATAAAGAAAGTCTAATAGCACTGATACCTTTAACCAGTCCTCTTGTACGCAGTATCAGCGAACTGCTGCAGTCCCTGGTGGGGTCTGGGTGGTCGCCGGAAAGGGGGCCAGGTGCGGTTCAGCGCCGCACAGACCGGCGCTCTCGAGCGCAGGTTCAATGCCAGCAAGTATCTCAGCCCTGACGAACGGAGGGCGCTGGCATCCACGTTGAGGCTTAGCGATCGACAGGTAAAAGAAAATAATCTTTTTTTGTTTGATTAAATTACTCTGATGCCAAGATAAGTTCGTTCCCTCGTTGGTGAGCTGACCACCTGCCGGAATGACCAACGGAATGCCACTTAAATTAGATCATTATATTAATGCTATCGACAGTATGGCTTATTTGTCACAAGACCGATAATTTATCAACAAAGCTATGCGTGCACAACGGCACCGCAGCCGGATATCGCGGCTTAGGACCCCCCTAACGGGTAGACTATAGTACCTACTCTTCTGTTATACGCTGGCAATTTAAAATATTATCTGCTCAAAAGTCCTGTAGAAAAGAACTGGCGGACTGATCTCTCTGCCTCTGTGGTGATATGTAGGTACGTCCCCAGTTCATCTATCTGAAGGAATTCTTAAACTCTAGATGCAAATGCGTTGTTCCCGTGGGTTCGATGCTATTATATTAAATTCGTACCGGTTTTAGCTCAATATCTATCTTCAGGCATTCCCACAAGGGGTAGGCAGGGGTGTGTAGGTAGAACCCACTTTTCACCGGAGATACATAATATTTTATGTGTCAACGTGACACATGGGGCATCTGTAATCTAAATATCCAATTGCTGAAACAAATCACAAATTTCAGGTGAAAACGTGGTTCCAAAATCGCCGTGCAAAATGGAGGCGCACGACGCCTGATTCTGCCGACGCCGGCAGCCCGCCGACCGCTGACGAAGGTTCTGATGACGAAATTCACATATCTGAAGACGACTAACGGACACATTGTCATACGAATAATAAACAACAGGATTTAGCAAAATTATTCCCTTGATTATATTATCAGAAGGTAGCCCAGCCCCCGAACACGAAACATACCTACTGATTTATACAAAATATTTTTCTTCTCATAACCACTTGAAACACGATTCGTTTGGTTATTCATATAATTAAATAGCTAGTTACTACATAAGAAACATAAAAAAAAAACATATTAAAATATAAATATATTAACAATCGGGTATTAAAAAAAATACGGCAGATTATAAGTTCCAATATTTCCAATACCCGCCATTTTTTCTGCGTTCGTCCGTTCACAGTGCAAGCAAGTAGGTACGAACATCGTAACATACTTTTTAATTCGAACGAAGCTTAGGTTTATTGATCCTCTGCCAAGTTTCATTGTTTTTCTTTTGTACCCACGTGTAATTCCAAATGTAGATAATATAAGTTATTATCTTTAACACCATTTACTACCTTATAGAGTTAAGTATAAGGACCCTAAGATTGCGAGCGATTGCGAACACATTAAATTGTTTTCTTTCTGAACATCTGATACAAAGTCACCTGGTCCCAAACTAGGCGGAGGTTTGCCACCGGGTGGATTGAACCGGCTATTATTAGCCTGTGGCAAGGTTACGCAGTGAAATTGCCATATTATGCTATGTCTCAAACTATTCAATTAATATTATTGGTGTTCGGTTCTGAGTACTGCATGTTAGATAAGCGAAGCTAGTTTCGCTTTTCGGAGTGTCATTAATCTGGGGCAATAGACCGTTGTTTGCACACGCCTGTTATTAATTATTTTTATGATGTTGATGACACCGACGGAATAAAAAACGACCATGCTGACATTTAATCGTAGTTTTATTACCTGATTCAGAATTTACTTGTTCTAAATGCTCAGGTTACAAATACATATTTTTCAACTTTCATTTATTGTAGCCGACGTCATTCCTAAACGCTACTTAACGAATAAGTTAGGTTAACGGTCGAGACCGGTGGAGATCGAACCCCTGGCAATTTATACAGAAGGCCGGCCCACACAGCTCTACAAATTACAAAGACACCTTTATTTCATAAAACATTTTATTTAGAAAAACAATATTGTACAGGAAACTTTGAAAACAAACTCTAAACACATTAAAATAACAAAAACTTACCACACTTAGGTATTTACAACTTAAACGTAGGTATACTTACAATAAAACACGGTGTAACATCTAACAAGACACATTAATGTTATCAACCAGTACAAAGTTTGTAACACCGAAACATTATCATAGCGAGAGGTTAGTAAGTCTAGCGTCAACTGGCGGTGTACTTTTCCTGTCTAACCCTTGAGAGACGCAGCGCGATATGATGTATGTATGTAAATAAATAAATATCTTCACGCCGACCCTTGCACGAACCGGTGCGAGCAGAGCTAATGACATTGATTCGCGATTTATTAAAAGAACCAGACCATTTGAACCTCCGAATCCTGATCCTCTAGACAACTTTCATAATCCCATGATTGGGTGCAAGCTGCGCTTACCACTTAATCAGGTCCATAAAGAAGGAAGGTTCGAACTCAAGAGAGTCAATAGACTTAGGTGCTTCCTGCGCGGAAGAGGTGACAGTAAAACTGAAATGTCGATTTCAAGTTATAAAAGGAGTATTTAATAGGATAGCTTTCATTTCCTTCCATCTTATTATAGATTTGATATTATATCTTATTCAATGTTCATCCATCGAGCTACTCAGACCCATAGTCAAAATTTATATTTTCATTTGATTAGTTTATTTTTGAGTAAAGAAGTGATTCACCCAGTATTTTCCGAAAAATATAATACATAAAATTTGTTACATTATAAAGTTTCCTTTCACAAACCCTTACAATATGATTAATATTAAAAATAATTTAACATTTATATAATTATAATTTTTCGAAAATATTATCTTGTTACTCTTAAAACTATAGATATCAATAATATATTTTAGTACCACTATTTGCAAATTCGAAACGTTGATTCAGCATGACTAGAAAAAAATTATAACAATACAGATTAGATATTGAGTAAAATCGAGTATCTACTACGAATCTCAGGAGATACTAATCCGATTTGAGTCATATTTTTTGCAAAAGGCCATTTATTGAGAGATATTATCACGCTGCTATGCAAGGGAGCGGAGCAATAATGTTTTTTTATTCATTTATTTTTACTTTAATTAACACGGATTATACCAATGACATTAATTAAAGGTATGTTACCTGGTACGTACCTTTATAATATAACAATGATGTTATGTATGATCGAATTTAACGGCAAATCCAGGGGGCGTTGCAATATCATTTATTTATTCCGCAACAGACGAACTAGGTATACTGATAGTTTCGATACATATAAATAAGAGAAAAGGATTATGGTTTGTCTTTTAATTACACAATGAATCTATATGTTTAGGAGTGTACATGATAAATTATCCACACACACTAATATACTATATTGTCACATAATTACACATGAACAATACAGAACTAATTATTAGTTCAACATATGTTTCATATATATCAAAATAGGTACACAAACGGCAGTGTAAACAAAGTGCAACACAAAAATAGGTCTTATTACAAGGTGAATAGATTCAATCGGCTTTCCTCAGCGTGCCCCTCGCTCGCCACGCCTTAAGTAAGTTGTAAGAGAAGTAAAGTTGGAAAAAGTGGACTTGTGACGCTAACAGGACGAACGCATACCATAGCAGACCGTAGGGGAAGCCCTGGAATAAAGAAATAAATTAAGGTGATTGATCTAGTTCGTTAAACTTTACTGTTGACAGACTCATAGTGGTAGAAGAGAAAGATTGAAGGCACATAGGAATCTCCAGCCCAATATTCGAAGTGCCCAATGGAGGCAGTGCCACTATACAGAGACATGTAACCAAATAGCAGTTCTTACTTGTGTCCCTGAATACAACTGAAGTTATTTAATGCCCAAGTGATACCTCTAGCATGTTATCAATCATAGCATATGAAACCGCTTACCATCAGGCGGTCTGCGAACGGCGAATCTCTCACAAAGTAGACAGAGAGTGGAGAGCTGTCTATCTCTATATATCTCTTTTGCTTAGTCTAAATTCATCAGTTTCTTGCATGCTATCAACATGCCTGAGAGTTTTAAGGACTTTTGACATTACCACCCTTGAGTTGGCCATGATCGCGTAGTGGTTAGAACACTGTTGTGGGTCATATTGATTAACTTAATATACCAACCAGCCACAAGTCAATGTCCACTTCAGAACTGTCTGCGTAATCTTCATCCCACGTGAGGTATCGCCACACATCACCACAGTAGTACAGCACGCAGTACAACAGCGGACCGCAGCCCAGGGCGGCAATACCATACATGTACCGACGAAGATAGCGGATGTTGTTACGTTTGATAGCTGATAGCCCGAGGAACGACAGCAGGAGGGACAGGCACCAGACGTACTCCCACCACACTGGCTGTAAATGAAACACAATTACTTCAGAATATGATTGATGAAGTAATCATCCTAGATTGAATCACAGCATCACAGGTATACATAAGAACATTAACCTCGCGTATTGCTAGCACATAAGTGTATAACATGGTAGGGTACCTAATGGAGGCTTATAAGGTACTAGCTGTACCGCAGTTTCACACGCCTGAATATACCAATTTTATTTCACTGCTAGACTTTTTCTGGAAAAATCCATCTTATGTGCTAATCTAACCCAGTGCAAATTTTTTTTATTGACATTGAAATGATTTGAATTAGTTACAGTACTTTTTTTTTTTTATACAACAAGAGTGGCAAACAAGCATACGGCCCACCTGATGGGAAACGGTTACCGTAGCCTATTTACGCACACGATACCGAAGTATCACTTGCGGGTTGCCACTCTGTGTTTGGAGAGTTACAGTGTGTTGGCAGCATAATGGGTTTAATCCCTCTGGTTCCAACACAATGTAACAATCCTCCCCCTTCCCCAAGGAGCTCAATTCTGGAAACCTTATTTACTGCGTAGGAACACAACACAAAAAATTGTGTTATTTGGCTACGGACTTCTATAAGGTGGAGGTCCTGCCCCAGTCGGGCAGCTCCAAATTCAAACGGGAAACCTGTTATGCCCTACCTCTCTTAAACTACCTCTCTAGTATTATTGCTGTAACGTAAAAATATTATTATTGTATACCTAATGATTTGAAAAGAGTCACCATGGAGTTTCTTGCCGGTTCTTCTCCATGGAAATTACCATACCGAACCATGCACCTTTTTCGACGTTTTATAAGTGCCCATCTAGGCCTATGTGAAATAATAATATTTAGATTTTTTTAAGTCCATCCAATTCTGTTCAGTAGTTTATACATGCAAGAGGAACACACACCTTCACAAAATTTCACATTCATCATATTAGTGCCGACCATCGGAGAACTCCATTTAGGACAGAATAAATGTACTCTATCTTTTTAAAATGATAACATACCTGTGGTATCTGCAGCTCTTCGATTTCCAGTATAAAAATGTCAAGTTTGTCGAGAATGTCAGCGGATAGTTTGGCCAGCATCACCAGAAACAAGATGTGGTGGAAGAACACACAGTACTTCAATCGTGACTTGTTCAGGGCACTAGAATTTAATATTTTAAACCTTTATTACATATCTACATACATATTGTAACACAGAATCCTTGATGGGATAGAGAGAGTAGAGCCGCATCTCTGTCTAGACTTAGATATAGACTAGTCTTTATTAATTTTATAAATAAAAAGGATGATTGAAGAATGGATAATTAAACAGGTACCTATAACATTAGAGTCAGGAAGATGACACAGAGGGAGATCAGGTTCCAAGGTTCCAACTACCAAAATTTAAGTGATCAAGCACTACAAAATGGGAATGTAAGGGATCCTGAAAACCGATGAGTATGTAAGAAGAGACTGATGAATATTTAAGAGGCAAAGGAGATCTTAAGACATCTAGCATTACACTCTCGCTTCGTACTTGTCATGATGATATGGATTAATCTATTGGAGTAATATTTTCAAGATAGTAACCAGAAAGTTTGATAGTTAAGAGCCATGGTTGCCATATTAAGATGCCCAGGACTAAATGCCCAACCTATTGATATTCTACCAATTCATATATAGAATATAACATTGTAGAGAGTAGTTATACAAATGGGTATCTCATGGTACACATTTTGATTCTTTTAGTGAATAAAGAAGTGTAATAACCACTTTAATAATTTTATAAAGCAGATATATATAATAGTAATATATAATGATAAAAATTTAACTTTTTTGGTATGTACACTATGTATATATTAAAATTCTGTGGCTTGAGGCAATTCAAACTATTCGCGCGAACTTAGTTGCTGTCGATTGCTATCGGCTAAAAATAATTTGACGGAACTTTAAAAAAAAAGTCTACAATGTATCAAACAAAATTAGCCCATCCTCTAACCTCTGCCACGTTCTATGCATATATATAATTAATCGCAAAGGGTCTATTAGCTAACCTTAGTTGATATTGTACAGCAATTTTCTCTCTGTGCTCATAATCTGCACCATTAGTTCCCGTCACCATCACACCACCACGAGAAGCCATTTTTCTGAATAAATTCCTCCAATTTTTTTTAACCAAAACTCTCCTTGATGATCACAGGTCACACAGCACACATCATTTAAGTAAACTTGGCCAAGATTTTTATTTTTCGATCAATTTCATCTTAGATCATCTGCCAACCAAACGGAAGAGCAGACAAACTTCAGTCAGATCAGACAGACTGTAATGCCAAAAATGCCAACGTTTCATATAAGCGTTCCGTATTACAAACATGTTAGAATAGAAAGTGTCACATAGTTTAAAATTGTATATTCCGCATTGAATAACTAAAATACGTTCGTTTTGCAAACAACATTTATGAATCCGGTAATTTTAAACACATAAAATTTATATTTTATTTAGTAATATCGTAAAAAATTTAATACTGTCAAAATTTACATATGATATAAGCGTAGAAAGGAAAGCGATCTGGACACGTAATAGTAGCGTTCCAAAATAAAACACGCCAAAATAAATTTTAATGAAAATACCACATACACATTTCCATTTATTGAGATACAAACTGAAACATAAAATACCGTTAATAGCAATATATTTTTTGTAAAGTGGTTAGAGATAAATTATCTGTTATTAATGGGAACCTGAATAAAATGTTTTATTTTTGTTTTCAAATTTAAATTTAAATTAATTGCTTGTTTCGAAGTAGACATCTAAGCATTTGCTTTTAGTTGATCTAGTTACCCAAAGATTACTATATAGTTACCTGAATTCTCGTAGAGTCAGTTACGAGGTAAATGAAGAGGTTCTAATTTGTTTCATGTTCCTAATGTTCAAGATCCTTAGGATAGATACTATTAGATGCAAGGCCTTGAGCCATTTTATCGATTTAACAAAGGTATAATTGAAACATGTAGATACACAGACTTTAATTTCACTTTTCATGAGATTTTTGAGTAGAGTGCATATGAGATTTATCAAGCACAAGGTATACCACGACGATCAATGAACGGTTACAAGCATGATAGTCAATGGTCGTACATTGCATCTGAACTCCTAATACCTATTTTCTGCATCTGCACTCGTATTGCTTATCGTAGCTTATCGTAGTGTCTATTTACTCTGGAAGTCCCCGAAGTTGACGGGTTTCTCAACCATTATGGCAGTCAGTCAAACACATCATATCAAATCTTTGAATATTCTCTTTCATCTAGACTCTGGGTTTTCTTCACTATCCCTCTCATGCCGTACTTCAGTACTATTATCTGCAAATAAACAATATTTAGCTGCTAAAGACGCGCTTGAAGTCTACGTCGAAAAAGTACAAAAATCAAAAATTTCCACATTTCCCAAGAAATGTAAAAGTCAACTCACAATATGTAATGACGTCAGGTCACATCCCATGCAATAATCCATCAACGGCCAGGCTAAATGGAAACAAGCGCATAAAACGATAACGATATTAATTGTTCCGGCGGCATGTTTTATAAACACATCTGGTTGTTGCGCCAATCATAATGGTTATTTTGGTAGCCGCGAGCATTGGTTGCTTCGTATCAGTTATAAATTAACCCTGATCGCTTGATAGCTTTTATTGTTTGTGCAGCCCTTGAAAGGAATCAGTTATCATGAAGGTCCTCGTCGCAGTTGCCTTGTTTGCCTTTGTTGCCGTACAGGTATTAAATTTATATTATTATTTATTTGAGAATCGGCTCTTATTTATGTGGGAAACAGAGGTTTTTGGATAGGTAATGATGAATGAAAAGACTTTAAATACCTTGCCGCCTAAAGTCTATTATTCCTGTTTGAGCAGTTATGCAGAATGGAAACCAGAAAATCAAGTTATCTCCAAGGCACCTCGATCTCCAGTTAAATCTTAATCTTAATTTGCAAAACACTGGTCGTAGCCTGGGTCCGATGATCATAGGCAATAGTCATCATTATTCAAGTGTGCTAAATAGGTACTAATTCTAAAGACAAATTGTAGATACTTCCTAGACCTACAACACCTGTCGAAAGAATGTTTATGCCAACATTTTTGAATTATGATTGTAATAGCCCATCTCGAAAGGTTCAGACTAAGCACGGTGCTAATAAGGTAGATGTGTATTAGCTTTTAGAACAACCCATACTTAAATAAATCATCATAAATCGGCGTCTCTGATGCAGTCATTTGCTTCTGTCCAGCGCAATCTCTTTGACCACCCTATACGTCATGAGAGACACTTTTCCTTTGATCTGACTCATGTTATCTTGGCTTCCTCTTCCCCCTTTCCTCTCTACCTTTCCTTCTAAGATATTTCCAAAAGAAACTATCATGTCGTATAAGGTGGCCTATCATTTTTCCTATTCTATTCTCGGCTGTCTTTAGCAGTACTCTTGATTCTTTGACTTTTGTGAGCACGTCTTCGTTTTCTTTTATTATCCTTTCCATCCAGCAGATTTTTTCCATCCTTCTGCAGCACCACATCTCAAACGCCTCCAACACCTCTCAATCTCTCTTTGTCCATTGTTCACGTCTCACAACCATATAGTGCTTGCAGCAGTGCTCCAGATAATATGTTTTTATGAACATTTGAACAGCAATAATCAATACATTTATACAGAAATAAATAAACATCATAAATCGAAAGCTGACCCAAACTCAATTTTCTAGTTGAGCCATGCCGCCCCTGCACCTGGAGATGAAAAGAAGGAAGAGTTGCCGGTGTCACCTGCTGCTGCGGAAAGCACTTCGCAAGCTGCAGCCGTTACAGCGGTAATGTCATCTGAGAGTAGCATGACTAGGGTTTCGGATAGGGATTTGTTTTTTTTTATTTCGATGAGTATTGGCTAGTGCTACTGAACCGGCCGTTATGCGATCAAATTTCTAGATTGCGTGGGTATTGTGGGAATGTCTATCTCCAAGATGATCTCAGAAGAATATATCCCGATAATTCTTGGTTAGCGATTTTTTACATTTAAGCTACAAATCTTAACACTAAGCTGTTATAGGTGAAGGCGGAACCCAGCGTCGATCCACCTGCTGCGGCCAAAGCTGAGACGCCAGCAGCCGCAGAGGAGAAAAAGGCATAGATATTAACTTGCAAAAGTTACAAAATTAATATGTAACTAAGATGGCAGCCACGCAAACGAAATCAAACGTTTTCGAATAAGTGTCATCGTATTGTATCATGTAAAATAAAATGGATATATTTTGGAATTTGCTTTTTTACTTCGTCATTCCCAGCTTAAAAAGTCATCAAACAAAGGAGTGCAGCATTCGATACTACACGCGTAATCGAGATTCCACGCGTTAATAAAGATAAGGTTTTGTAAGCAGTATTTATTGAGCGTAGCACAGCGGAGGATATACCAGGCTTATTAGGAAATTTGGCGCTTCTTCTTCGTTTGTCCACATTTACTCGTTGTTGACACCTTAATCGCAATAATATGGTTGTGACTTTAGGATAGCAAATCAGTAGGAGTGGCATCATTTTAATAGCCCACTGGGGGCATATGTTTAAGCCCACCACTGATGGTGTCAATGTGTGGTGAAGAACAGGATATCTCTGACGCTGCCAGCGGAGGGCAGCTCCAGCGGCGTGAGGGCCACGGCGCCTGCGCTGCCGGCGCGCGCGCGGGACGAGCTCTCCGTGCCCTGGATGTACAGCGTCACCTACGATGCAATTGCACACATTTATAATACGTTGGTTTGGACATTAGAAAGGATGAGTGGAGAAAAATTTACGAAACAGATATACAAAGCAAAAGTGTGTGCAAGAAGAGGCAGAGGAAGGCCACGTTCCAACTACCTGGATCAAATCGATCGGACGCTCAACGACGGGAACGTCAAGAGTACTCGAAACCGACGAGCATATATGAAGAGACCGATGAATGTGGACGAAGCAAAAGAGGTATGTAAGTCTAGAGAGAACTGGCGCTCTATACTCTCTGCCTACCCCGTTAGGGACTTGGCGTGATGATATGTATGTGTAATATATATTTAAAGGAAGGGCTTAGGACCAAAGTCTTCCACCATCATCACAACACGAGCTGCTACATAGGTAATGCAGGGACGCAACTCGTAAAACATATCAATAAAAACGCATTTTCTTTTGTTGACTATAGGGAATACAAACGCCAATGTATGCTGTACATTATAAGTTGCAAATAAAATGAATTATTATGGGTACTCGGTTACTTTTCTGGGTAATAACATAAAGATCAAAATCAAAGAAAGAAGTGTCAAGAATCTAATATTAGAATAACCCGTTAGTTACCTGGGTATGGGACGATCGTTTTTATGTACTGGACCACAACCTGGCATATTTCTCTAAGCCTGAGCTAGGCAAATTATATTATTATCGAGTATTTACAAACGTTGAGTAGTTCATTTCTGTATACTTGACGCATGTTCAATGAGCAGTGAAGACGTAGGTGGATGATGGTATGTGCCCGACCTGTGGCGGCCCATGGCGGCTTGGCTCGCCTGACAGCGGCTCAGAGCGAGGCTCGCGGCGCCGGCGCTTGGGCGGGCCGCCCCCGCCGCCCCCGCCGCCCCGCCCGCCCACGGACACCGCACCCATCCGCCCGCCCCCACCGCCACGCTTGCGCGTGCCACTGGACTCTCGCGTTGAACATTCTATTGAATATAATTTTAATTATTATAATAAACTTGATTATGCCAGTGATTACTCATACAACGAACTTTACGGTGATGGAAAACATCGAGAGGAAACCTGCATACGCTTAAGAAGAAATTGACCGCCGACGGCTGGCGGAAAGTGGGTGTGTATCCACACACCTATACACCTCTGCTTACCCCTTCGGGGACCACGTGAAATCGTGAGGATATATTATACGACTTAAATAAAACGTAGGCCCACCGCCATTCTGCGAGGGCCACACTAAACGCAGCTGCGCGAGGCGGGTATGAATTGCTGCTTTAGCGAGTGACGATTCATACCATTGGCATCATTTTGTAATGATCATCATCCCAATATACATGCTTTATTACCGCTATCATTTCTATTTGAACCAAATCAATTTAAACTAAAATTGTCTCTTGGAGATGAGGATCATATGACGACAAGCACATTCGCTTTCATGTTACTAGCATGTGCGTGCGATAACATTTACACGTGCCGAATCAATCGAGTCTACTTTACAAGCCAATCAACTAAGCATAATTGAATCCAGTGACTTTGAAACTGGAAATTAAAATTTAGCAAAACAAAAGCTTCAAGGTTTTTCAATGTCTTTTCCAGAGAGTAGCACGGAGTTCATAAAGAAGGGTGTAAAAGATTCTTGCAGGGTCAGAAACACGGGAGCCCTAGGTTTGCAAGCGTCCATAGACGGCGGTAGCCGCTTAACATCAGTGGGGCTTAACTTTGGAGGAATAAAAAGATCGGCAATCGAAATACCTTTCGTACCACACACTGTTTCTTTTGAAATTACCTATTGTCTGCTGCAAGTCTTGGACAGTGCTCGATTATTACAAATGTAAAATAACCGAGCTAATAACAAGTCTAGAGCAAACAGGCGCTCTATACTCTCTGCCTACCCCATTGGGGAGTCGGCGTAATGATATGTATCTATGCATGTAAAATGACCTTAAAGATAAGTAACTTGACTCCTATGACTGTTCCGTGAGGGCTTATTAATCTTTACATACATATTCATATAAATAAAACTGGAGTGTTTGTTTGTAATATTAAAATAACCGCTTTTTACTAACTGCATATGGATGTATACACGATACATATACCAAAATATCATTTTTACAATTTTTGTTTGTTTGTCTGTCTGTTTGTTCCGGCTAATCTCTGAAACGGCTGGACCGATTTTGACGGGATTTTGCCGTTTACTAGCAGATAGCTGATGTAAAGAGGAGTAAAGTAAGTAAGTAGGCTATCTTTATTTTAGCAGCTGTTATTTTTAATTATCAGATTCCGCGCGGGCGAAGTCGCGGGCACAGCTATTATGAGATATATTATGTACCTTCAACATTGTCTCTGGCCATGGGCGGCGGCAGCGGCTGTGGGGCGGGCGCGCCGCGAGCCAGCGCCGCGCGGCGCGTGTCGATCAGGCGCACCAGGCATTCTAATGCCGTTTGCTTGTTCTGACACGCAAAATTTTTTTTAATTTTTTTATTTTTTTTTTTTATTTATTAATAATAATAATAATATATCCTCACGCCTTCCCACAAGGGTCCCCGAAGGGGTAGGCAGAGGTGTATAGGTAATACCCACACACCCACTTTCCGCCAGAGGTATATTAGGTGTCAACGTGACAGATGGCGAGTCCATCGCCGTTACTCAAGCACGACTATACATACGCCTTTGAATTTCTTCTCAGACGTATGCAGGTTTCCTCGATGTTTTCCTTCACCGTAAAGCTCGTGGTGTGACTAATCACTGTACTTAAGTTCAGAAAAACTCATTGGTACAGTCGGGATTCGAACTTGCGACCTTTGCGTCGCAGGCAACTGCTCGAACCACTCGGCCACCACGGCTTCCTGCTTTTTATTTATTTATTTATTTATTCATACTAACATCTATCATTACAGGTTTCCCCGATGCGATAGTGTAGATATTAACTTATTAATCCCAGACATCTAACACATGCAAGCTTTCATCAATCAAAGTTAACTTCTGTGCGATAAAAACACTTTATTTTAACAATTAAATTGGAAGTCTCACACAAATTCATACGATTTGGTAAGATTACATTGTTAAAGTTAAAATTTAAACCATTTATCCTCACGCCTTCCCACAAGGGTCTTCGAGGGCAATGAAGCAGCGGTGAAGGAAAACATCGAGAGGAAACCTGCAACCGTCTGAGAAGAAATTCAAAGGCATATGTATAGTCGTGCTCGAGTTGAGTAACCGTGACAGGCTCGCCATCTGGCACGTTGGCATCTGAAATATATCTCTAGCAGAAAGTGGGTGTGTGGGTACTACCTGACACCCGTACACCTCTGCCTACCCCTACGGAACCCTTGTGGGGAGGCGTCAGGATGTATTATTATTATAAGTATGACTAGGTACCCACCTTTATTTCATCAAGCAACGGCTCGAACACTGCCGGGTCGGAGGAGTCCTTAAGTGCCTCCCAACTCTTGAACAGCTTGCGGTCCGACAGGCGCACCGTGCTCTCGAGCTCGCGGACCTCTGTGGAGAACTTCTAGTGATGACCTCACAATGGTGATGAGGATGATGATGATTATGATACGTCATGGTTCCGATGATAATGATGATGATGACGATACTGGTAATAACAGAGATAGGGATGGTGATGAAAATGGTGGGGATGGTGGATATTACTGTTGAGGATGGTAGATATTACTGGTGATGATGAGGATAAAAGTGATGATGATGAGGATGTTAATAACGGTAATGGGGATGACGATAAAGATTATGATAAGTGATAGCGCTGATGATAATGGTGAAGATGGTGATGGCGATGGTGGTGGCGATGATGATGGCAACGATGATGTTACTGGTGACGATGAGAAAAATAGTAATGATGATGACGATGGTGGCAATGTCAGTGGTACCGCTGTCCCTGAGCGCGGCCAGGGCCTTGGCCAGGTGCGCCCGCTGCGCGCGCAGAGCCCGCCGCTGCAGGCGCGCGCGCGCCGTGACGTCACGCGCGTGCCCCGCCTCGGCCGCCAGCGCCGCCACCTCGCGCGCCTCGCGCTCCAGCCGCCGCTCCAGCTCACTGACAATACCACTTACTACCTCACAGGTGCGAGCGACCTTGCTTCCCATCTAATGGTAAGCGGTCCAGTGGGAGATGAATGCCGTGGCTGCGCAATATTCGCGAGTGGACCGGCATCAACAATGCTGCTGAACTGTTTCACCTCGCGAAGGACAGACAGAACTTTTTTGAACTGACGGCCAACCTTCAGTATATGGAGAGGCACTTAAAGAAGACGAAGAATGGTAAGCAGTACTATTCTATATATATATATAGTATATATATACTCAAATTACCATCAACCTTCACTTTTTTATATGGACGCAAGTTAACGGTCCATAATGAGGCAAAGCATAGCTTACTATTAGGGGCCTGCTATGTAATTATAGCCTGTAGGATTTGTCTTTCTATTGATATATAGTTTATGTACTAAACGCGCTTTTAAAACCACAATATGCAATACACACAACCGAAACGCTCTGTTGTTACTTAAAATAATTATGATATGTGTTTTAAATGATTTTAAAGTATAATATTGCTCCCGCTTGCCTCGGATATTCGCCGGTGACCTTAGCGTATGACTGTATATTTCTGATCACCTCCACGAGGTGGTGGAGCTGGTCGCAGAACTCCGGTAGCTGGTCGGGAGTCAGGTACTGCCCGCCGTACCTTCGGAGAGAGAGCTCTATCAATGCATCCATCGGAAAATATATGACCCGTCCAGGTTCGCTCGAGTGAAAAAGTTTAATTTCCCGTAACATGATCGCAGCGCCACCTATAGGGTCCAATTTTGAGATGTAAGCTATCCTATCTTTCAAACCAAACTGCAAATGGTTTGCAAATTTTATCAAAATCGGTTAAGTAGTTTAGGAGGCTATTGCGGATAAACAACGTGACGCGTTATTTATGTATATTAAGAAGAAATTCAAACCAAACTCAATCCAATCCATTGTTTTTGATCATTTTAGCATTTTCACATCTTACCCCAAAGGTACCACAATGGGTAGACGATGATGTAATGACACCCTCTTTACGCTGAAAGTATATTGTTGGTGCCAACGTAACCGATGTCGAGTCCAGCGCCGTATACTAAGCACGACTATACACAGTATATTGCCAGTAATGAGCTCCTTGGGGAGGGGGAGGACTGTTATATTGTGTTGGTAGCAGAGGGATTTATGCTGCCACTACAGTATAACTCTCCGAACACAGAGTGGCAACGCGCAAGTGATACTTTATGGTATTGTAAGCGTAAATAGGCTGTGGTAACCGTGCTTGTTCGCCACTCTTGTGGTATATAAAAAAAACACACACATTTAGGAATATGTAGAGGTTTCTTCTCAATGTTCTCCTTCACCGTAAAGCTCGTGGTGTCATCAATGTTATTGATAATAGCGTAAGGGTTTATCTTAGTGTTTCAGATCAAGTAAACAACTGTATGATAAAGACCTCAAGTCAATGTTAGCTGCAAACTGATCGTCGTCGATCCGCGAGCCGCAGCTAGCAGCAGCCGTGGGCACGTCCAGGTCGTCATCCTCATTGGTAGTGCTGCCGCAGCCAGTGCTGGCTCGTGTGCTGCAAGTTAACTCACCAGTCTTAACACTCGACACACGCACTCTGAATAGCTATAGAAAGCGGCATCTCCAGACCTAAGGAACGGCCAGCCGAGACCCATGCCCGGACGCGGAATTCTGAGGACGACAGTTTCTAACTTGGCAAACGTTTACACATCTCATGGTTAACCTTTACAACTTCGACCACGGATAAAATGGAACTCTATTTCGAAACAGATAAAACCTTATAAGCCGTCTATTCTCACGGCCTACCATTAGGGACTCGAACTGATGATATATATGTATTTATGTAAGCATAATTATCGATTCTAGGTGAAATAAGTGTAATACCACGTGATATAGCGGCTCTGACACGTCATACACATGGAACGATCGAATCTAATATAAGCTTACCCAGTGGAAGAGACCGACAACTGCTTGTGGAGCGCGTTCAGCTTGTGATGGTCCCCGCGCAGCTTGCCCAGCAGCCGGCCGAGCAGGCGCGACTGTCTCCCCCCCTCCATACTGGCGCCTTGTCCCGTTTGATCTCACCGCCTTTTTGCTGACTAATTTAACACAATGACAAACTCTAAATTTTGAACACTAGAATTGGATCTATTAAGGATGATGTATGATAATATAAGTATAGTTAAGTATATACCTATATTAACTACTCAAGTATTATTAAGATAAAGAGCCGTGGTGGCCGAGTGGTTCTAGTACTTGCCTGTGACACAAAGATCGCAAGTTCGAATCCCAACTGTAAATACAGTGATTAGTCACACCACGACCTTCACGGTGAAAGAAAACATCGAGAGGAAACCAGCATACGTTTGAAAAGCATTTCAAAGGCGTATGTATAGTCGTGCTTGTGTAACGGCGATGGACTCGCCATCTGTCACCTAATATACCCCTGGCGGAAAGTGGGTGTGTGGGTATTACCTATACACCTCTGCCTACCCCTTCGGGGACCCTTGTGGGAAGGCGTGAGGATATATTATTTATATTTTAGTTCACTAGATATTGGATAGTGTGAACTTTAGTATTATTCTGTTTATCTTTTATCAGTTAGGTATGGTAGCAATTAGGTAGGAACTTAGATATATATTTTCTGTTTGTAATTGTACTCACAGTCCGTATTAGAGCTGAATAAAATATATTTGAATTTGTACTCATTCTATTGTTGTTCGTGCCATGATTTAATTTTATTTCATTATTCAAATTTTTATGCTTTCATTGTTTCAACCATCATTTTACTTTGACGTAAGTATTTGTCATGTTGACAGTATTGGATGTCCGACCGAAACAAAAGTCTATTGTCCAGTATACCACCCAGACCAAAGACTACTATTTAATACTTGAACCCAGACTAGAGAGGTAGGGCATAATGGGTTTCCAGTTCTAATTTGGAGCTGCCCGACTGGGGCAGGACCTTCACCTTATAGAAGTCCGTAGCCAATTAACATTTTTTTTTGTGTTGTTCCTACGCGATGAATAAGCTTTCCAGTAATGAGCTCCTTGGGGAGGGGGAGGATTGTTATATTGTGTTGGCAGCAGAGTGATTAGTCCCATTATGCTGCCACTACAGTATAATTCTCCGAACACAGAGTGGCAACGCGCAAGTGATACTTCAGTATTGTAAGCGTAAATAGGCTACGGTAACAGTTTTCTATCAGGTGGGCCGTATGCTTGTTTGCCACTCTGTTTATATAAAAAAAAAGACTATTTACTATAGAACATAGAACATGAGTATACCGATTGTGGTCTGTTTGTTAATGTCAGGGTTAAAAGAGATGAATCCTATCTCTAATTCGAGATGACTTCGTATGAATTCATGAATTTAGGAAGTCAGTAACTATAATATCGAAAGCCTAAGCTCTAACTATAATATCGAAAGAAAGAGCTAAGCAGTACTTCACATCTTCACAAAGGCTGCAACTTTATAAGTCGCAAGTTCGGCCACATATGGAGTACTGCTGCCACCTGTTGACTGGAGCCCCTGGCTAGAGCCTTTTGACGCGGTTCAGAAACGCGCCGCTAGAAATATCGATGATCCCATGCTCACAAGCGGCTTGGAATCACTTAGTCTTCCCTGTGTGTGTTCTACCGCTTGTATAACGGGGAGTGTTCAGCAGAATTGTTCGACATGATGCCCACTTCCACCTACCACCGCACCTTTCGCCATCGACGGGGAATTCATGTTGAGTACAGCATGGAGTTCTTCAAGGGTGTGAAAAGGTTCCTGCAGGGTCGGCAACGCGCGAGTGATACCCCTGGTGTTGCAAGCGTCCATAGGCGGCGGTGACCGCTTACCGACTCGTACAAATTGTATTTTCTAAAACACGTTGTTTTACCTACATACTAAACAATAGCAAATTAAGTTGTAACTATTAACAAAATTACGAGAGTTGGGTGCTCCACACATACATATTATATCCCCCACGCTTTCCCAGATTACCAAAACGTATGCAAAGATGTGTAGTACCTACACACGCAGTTTGGCCACATATTTTATGTGCCAACATTACAGACTTCGAAACCATCGCCTGTTAGCTCACCCTTTAACAGTGGCAAAGGCCCTTTATAGCCTAATTGCTAAAAAAAATCAATATTTAGTGCATTATGAAGCAGAGTCCACACACCAGACTATTGTTCGAACATGACTTCCCCTGTTATGTCACGGTTACTAGTTCAGTATCTAGAAATAATACAAATTTATAGTAAATGGCGCGCATTCTATTATAGATAAGAACACAGGATTGTGAAACCACTAAGCGTGCCATGGTGGGCTGGGCAAAATATTATTAGAAATAAAACACAGCCACATTTTTCTAATTGTAATTCATATAAAAATACAATTAATCATTATCAATATACATAATCGCGATTGCCAGCGGCAGGCATACAAACATTATTTCATAATAAACCCACATCGGCAAAACATTAAATGCGAAGAGACGAACATTAAGTACAACATTTCAATACGAGGCACATGAAAGTCAGTCGGTCATTAAAAATACACATTGAATGCAAAACATTATGAACATTAGAATAGTTTCATGACGCGTTCGGATATCCGCAACAAGACACGTACCTAGTAAACAACATTGTAACTGCAATCAGTTGAACCACACCAACCAATGAGTAGGTAGTACTGGAGACATGTTTAAGTTTGGATGGAACAACACAACAGCACGCAACAAACGTACATTGCGGCGATACGTGGTTTGTTGCGAACACTTGTGCGTGCACAAATACGCAATTCCTAAAACATTGTATAAGACATAATTTATATTTGGCCAATTTTGTGAGTCTTAAAATTGTGACATAGATTCCTTATCAGAGAGTTGGCTTCGAAACGCCGAAAGCTAGACAATGTAAGAGTAAAAAATAAAAGAAAATAATCTCCTAATCACATAAGGTAAATAATACTATGCCTACTGAAATCGTTACAATGTCTCAGTTATTAATAGTATAAGTAATTTCTCCTTTGCGAGGATTCAAAGTACCAATAGTAGCTGGAAGCAGACACCTTGGGACCAGACAACAATATAATACAACGATCAAATCATAACTACAGAACAAAGGCACAATTTAATTACCTAAATAAACCTAACGGTAGCGCCACACCTAGCTAAGGGCAAGGAAACATTTAGTAGGCAGTGCAGGAGCAAGCGGCACCTTTATAATAGCCCAAGCATTGCTGCGAAGTTGAAAAGCACCCTTATGATATATGACAGTGACAGTACACATTGGAGACGTGGCATCTTTACCAACATCAGTTGAGAGGTACTTCGACATTACCCAAATACTTTTCACTTAAGAGTTATCGTTACACTCATGGAAGCGAGCGCACGATGTCAAAGATACATCGATCGAGTTGTGGAAGACGAAACATCCGACATATTGGAAACCAAAAAAAATGCGCAAGACTAGGTGTAGCTATACCCAAACTGGTCCCAGCAAGCGTCTCACCGCGACAGAACTAAGCTTGTACGTGGTCCAGTTTTACCAGAGCCCCGAGGAGAATCCGCCGGGGGGGACCCTCACGCGTTTCGGAGCCTCTGCCCTCACTGGGTCTGGCTGTGGAGCCACTCGAGCCTCGGCCTTGGGGGCTTCCACCGGGCTGGCGGAGCTGACTGGCTCGGGTCTCGGCTCGGCCGGCTCGGTCCTCGGTTCTGGGGGCGGCGGGGCTTGTTGCCCGTTCTGGGCGGGCGCCTCGGTGCCGTTCATTGGCTTTGCTGGCTCATCGCCTTGGCCTGGAACGTTAAAAAAGAGGTTAACATATTTTTGATGGCTACTGGAAAGTATCAAGGTGTCATTTTGGTTCAATGACATGAACTCATTTAGTTGCGTAGGAGCTGCACTTTAAAATATTACAACTAGCAGCACTCTACGGTTTCACCCGAGTTAAATGTGATTATACATAATATGAGATATGGGTAACATTACTGAGGAAGAGGAAGACAACTGATTACTCAGTAATCAGACTATCTAATGCAATAAGATTGTTTAAATCTGATTAGTAGTTCCAAGATTAGCGCGTTTAAACAAACATATTAAGCCTTCTTTATTGACTATAATACTGTTAGAATAGATTAAAATCTTTTGTCCAATTTTCAGAATATGATATCGTTATATCGTGCTAAATCAACAATTTGTCCTTCAATTCCTTCAGTTCCCTGTAACATGTTCCTTAGTAAGTAAAGAAATATTATTTACATGCAGACCAAATAGATCGTGATTAAAGAGGTAGGGCTCGATACTGACCAGATGGCGGTGGCGCGCCGCGGCGGCCCGTACGCGGAGGCTCGGGCTCTCCGCCGAAGATGTCAGTGTGGCCTCCGCCTGGGGGGCGCAGCACCCGGCTCGACAGGCGCGTATTGTCGGTCAGGCCAACGTTGAATGAGGTCGACGTCATTTTCATCTGAAATTAACGTAAGCTAAGCTGAGCGACAGGAGTGCTACGGGCGGTAATTACAAAGTAAAACCTACGCTAGAAAGGTCAACGGAAGGTTATTATACAGAACTATTATAGCCGGATGATTAATGTTAGTTCACGGACAAAGTCAAGACCGAAGAAGATTATTCTTAATCTAAATGCAGTGGAAACTTTGTGAACGGTGAACTAGAAAAACTTTTCGCACCCAGGGTAAGGGTAAAACCCACCCTTTGCCAATTTAGGACCTATATATATATCCCGTAATGTGATATTGTTGCATATCTGCCTACTCAAGGATAACTGAAAAGAGGGTTAACAAATAAGAATTCGGTGCGAACCAGTAACGAGTTTTTTTCCTATCAAGGTTTTCCGACCGGAATAATATGACACATGACAGGCGTAAAATAGTTGCAATATGACGCAGACGACCTGTAATAGAGAAAGCCGTTATGCTTTTCAACAGTGTATCGTGTACATTTTGTATCGAAGAGTTCTTAAGCAAAACACACATAAAACATTCATCATCATCACGCAGAGTTCGTACGCAGAGAGAGTAGAGCGCCAGTTCTCTCTACTTACCGACCTCGGTTCATCCGTCTCTTTTCATCAGTCTCTTGACATAATAGTGAACATCGCCGATTCGCTGTATGTATGTGGCCATAATGAGTGCATTAATTATAGAAAGCTTGATCGGCATTACAAATATTATAATAATGAACATTGTGCTAGCACACATCCTGCGAGGTTACTCATTCAATGTATGAATATGCACGAATACATTGTTCCTTTTTATAATAAGGTGTGATTGTTCAAGATATTTAAGGAGCACTCTTTATTATAGCCTGCAACACTAAGATTGCAAACGAACCCCGATGGGACCAAGTTTTCTGAACGTAGAGATTATTCACAGCTTGGCTGTGTCGGAAAACTTCGAGAAGGAACCTGCATACGTTTGAGAAGAATATTAAAGAGAGCGATCGACTGTGCGAAAAAGGATGCTGCTACCTCTTCCTATCCCTCCCCTACTCCTTGCGTAACCATTCTAGAAAGACGCTATAATATTATATCTTATACAATAATTGAACCGGATTGTTGGTTCCAAGGCTTGATAAAATCATCAAATCGATTCACAAATTATAGGTTTACCCCCGGAATTCCCGGTTTTGTACAATAATTAGATTGTATTGATCAGTCTGTCTGTCTGTGATCGCGTGACTTCGGTGCTCCAACGTGGACATTTTAACAAAATTGCTCTAGGTGAACGACCGGTGGGTGAAGTGCCTATGTACCTATACCTACCTATAATATGGATACACATGCGAGGGTGTACTCGGATAGATAAACCCTACTTCGAAATAAAGACGTAACGTAGGTAGCCAAATATGTGTTCCAAACTGGGACTAATAAAGATTAGGATGCCTTAGGCTTGGGTAGTGAAATAAATTAGGCGATACACGTATCTATGCTAGGGTAGGGTGCACTGTTGCTTGCATGTACCAAAATCCGATATGAAATGTATGAATTATAAGTACATGGTTAGCAAAGTCGATGAAAATGAGAACGAAGGTCCTCTTATTCATACATCGTAATGCAATTTTCTATATTCACGTGGAGAAAGTCACTAGCGCGATGTAGTTCACTGAACAGCGACATCTCGTGACGCAAAAGAGCTAGTTGTATTACACGTGTGTATGTAGTCAATTGATCAATATGTGAAAATTGCTACATTTGATGATCACGTATCTGTTCAGTCACACTTACTTATATTATTAGTGCCAAATTGTCTGAAGTTATTCATCATGCAAAAACTACTGAACGGAATATGTCACAGAGATATATTACTAACACAAAGGATATGGATAAAATCACAAGAAAAATACATCAATGAAATCGAATTGTACGCGGGTGAAACCCAGGGACAGCTAGTTTTGAATTAATTCATGCCCCTGCTATATTAGGCCTGCTTGCAGCGCCATTGTGGTACAGATTATAAATTTGATTAATCATGTCTAGAAGCCGTTTGCGTATCGAAGCAACAGATGTTATGCTCCATTTGACAAGGTCCAATCCCATGGCCCAATGTCGCAATTTATTATGAATCTTAACTATACATTATGTGGTAACTTTTATAATCCATTGTAAGTCAAATGTCTATATAAGCAACGAATCTGTATGTATAGCAGTTAGTAAGCGTAATACCATAAATACGATACTAGCGGCCCGTCTCGGCTTCGCACGGGTGGACATAAGATTTTTTTTATAAAAGAAAATATAGCCTGTCGCTCAGGGTGAATGTAGCTTGCCAACGGAGAATTTTTGAAATCGGACCAGTAGTTTTGAGCCTATTAAATACAAACAAATCTTTCCTCTTTATAATATTAGTATACATTAATAGGCTATGCAGAACACTGAATGCCAACCGCGACTTTACAAGCTACGTTGCGTTACAAACAACTTTACTACATAATACATTACATAAACGAATATATAGCCAATAGATATTTAGACAGCGATAGACAATAAATGATTCCAATTGTAAACAAAATTTGGATAAAACCTCTAATCGAAATAAATATGTATTCTATGACAGTTTTTCTTATCCAAGTTTTGATTAGCTTTCGCCTATTGGTGACTCAGAGATAAACAATAGACATGTTGTGATATCATATAAAACGGATGTACGATCCTTTTATCGATGGTTCACGTCATCGTTTATCGTCACGCTCTCCCTCTTCCACGTATAGAATAGATTATATGAACTCAATTCATGAACTATGGTGCATTGTTTATAATAACCATTCGTCTGACAACCTTTTTCGTTTGGTCTGTAATCGAAGGTTGGTGTGTACCTTTGCTGTTTCATATCATGTAAAAGAACTTATACATACATATCATCACGCCGAGGGAGTGAGAGTATAAAGCGCCAGTTCTCTCTAGACTTACATACCTTTCGCTTCGTCCACATTCATCAGTCTCTTTATACATGCTCGTCGGTTTCGAGTACTCTTGACGGTCCCGTCCTTGAGCGTCCGATCGATTTGATCTAGGTAGTTGGAACG
>JACCPG010000782.1:24826-36432 GCA_016069955.1 Drepana arcuata | reverse complement strand
TTAAATCTTCTTTCGTATATGAGTTTGAGGTTGAAGTTAAGTTCATAAATGTCATTAACTCTTCTTTTTGGAGGTAACTAACCGCCACTAAGGGTCTAATTTCTAGTACTCGGTTCGATAGAATGGTAAGAGGTATCATCACCTTATCACATTTATTTTAGATTTTATAAGTATATTTTTTTTAAGATAAGCATTTTAAACATAACTTTAGTGTGTGAAATAAAAAATATTATCTATATACATATAATTGTCCTAAAAGTCTCCTTGTTATCTTCTCTGTTTTCTGTTACTTTAAAGTTCATGGTTTAACTAATCACTACTATGTATAATTTTACATGTCAAAGTTATCCTTGCTACCTCCAGGTGCGTGCCATCAGGAAGAAGATGTGCGAGATCATCACCCGTGACGTGACCAACTCTGAACTGCGCGAGGTGGTGAACAAGCTCATCCCCGACTCCATCGCCAAGGACATTGAGAAGGCCTGCCATGGCATCTACCCTCTGCGTGATGTTTGTATTAGGAAGGTGAGATTTCAAGACTTCTCTGTCTACCATGTGATGGAACACTTGATGGATGGGAACGTCGAGAGTAGTCCAAACTGGCTTGCTTTATATAGAGGTACTCATGAATATGGATTTAGACAAAATATTGTGACAGCTGGTGTTCACCCTGTGTCAAAACTACTGTTAACTATCAAAATCATTAAATAGTATTTTGACTGAACAAAACAGGGTTGATCAGGAGTAGTTTTGACTGATGTTACATAGTGATATTCACATACTTAAATTTTTGGCGACATCTAGACTCTTGACGTTCCCATTCTTGTGTTAACTGAACTTTAACACTGTATGATGACACACCTAGCTCGCAATGACACATACTTGATGAAAACTTTGTTCCCTTTTGATTTATATCTGAACATAATGTTATACTTGTATCTAAATGCAGGTATTCGTGTACAAGTCCTTAACACGTGACACCTTTGCAGGTCAAGGTGTTGAAGCGGCCACGTTTCGAGATCGCCAAGCTGATGGAACTTCACGGAGAAGGTGGCAGCGGCAAACGCGGCGAGGCTGGCGAGAAGTCTGAACGGCCCGAGGGATACGAGCCGCCAGTACAAGAGAGCGTTTAAATATACATATTAAAATCTGTGGTTTAGTTTTATTAAAACGTGTCTCGAGTTTTCATCTTAGTTCTATTATTGAGAATTTTTAGGGCTTCGTTAGGAAACAATGAAACTTCCCCTCCCATCGGCCGTTGTTCATTTGTTTTACTTTTCAATAATTTAAGTAAAATTTTTAATATTGAATTTTCGTCTCGCGTGAACATGTGCTCGTTCGTGTGAACGTGTGCTTATATCTTTCAAACACCAAAACCTCATTGAGCAAAACCCAATTAAAAGTAAGAAACAATATATATGCGAAACATTTATTCACCACATTTTGAATTAATATTAATGTGTGATAAAACCCTATAAATGCATTTACATTATTCTTATATGTACCTACACCTTATGAATAACTAAATATGAATAAAAAAAATCTAACCTATTCGATACTAACAAAATAGATACTTAGATATTACAAGAAATAATTACATTCTTGGAATCGCATAATGGAAGGTTTTTGGCGGTAAATAAAGTTGCTTAGGTGTTATGTAACTATAAGTTATGAAAACTATCTATCTGAAAACTTAAAAAAGGATTTGTTAGCATACAAGCATACTTGTAAACATTCAACCAAGTTCATTTATTTATCCTCCATCTGTCCTCTAGAATTCTTTCTCTTCTAGGAAGAGCTATCAAGCTGAGTCCGTTATATAATATATCGTTACCTACTTCTTTTCGATACAAAAGCCAAGAAGCATACAACCTATTTAAGAATAAGAATTTTAACAGCATTACTTAGCTAAAAAGTGATAAAAAGTTGAATTAAGACAAAATGGTGCTTCGTTTTACTATATTATTCACTCTGAAACATGTTTCTAACAAAAAAAAAATACGTTTCTACATGTGTATCTTTATCGTTCCAGGAATATTTTTTTATAAAAACAAGAAATTTTAAACTAAATTCTTTCTTTTTCCATTATGCCTGTATTTGAGTAGCTGTCTTTTTTTGGGCTACTCTGTATTTTCTTTGAAGCGAAGGCGACCTTAAAACCTTAAAATAAAGCACTGCGAAATTCAAAACATTCCCTATTTCATACCTTATTATTTATGGCGTTAGTCCATACTTTTTTAAATTTAGCAAAACTGCATTTTTTTAAATTCTTAAATAAATTATAACAACTATAAAAAGATACGAAGATAACAAAACAATTACTTAAAACTAACATTTAAATGTATACCTAATAAATATATTACTCTACTAAGACTTAAGATTACTTCCAGTAATCAAGATCACGACACAGAACTACCTAATTAGTATTCATATTATATTTATCCTTAAGTAGTGGGAGATTCTAAGCAATTAAACTAAATAAAATACAAAAATCAATATAATTAAGAGCAATAGAACAAGTGTGAACATGACTAACTACAAAATACAGATTTTTTTGTGGTGATTAAAGTTAATTTGTTCACCATAAATATATCTCTGGCGGAAAGTGGGTGTGTGGGTACTACCTATACACCTCTGTTTACCCCTTCGGGGACTCAAGGCGTGAGGATATACATTATTATTATTGTTCACTATAATTTATAGGCTCGTCTATTAAGTAATTGTAGAAAATCGTAACCTGCTACGCAAAGATTGCAATTTCGAATCCCGACTATACAGAGTTTTTCTGAACTTAAGTGCAGTGATTAGTCGCACCACGAGCTTTACGGTGAAAGAGACCTCATATATCTGTCATATATCTAAAATTGGTCCTATTTACAATTTAATGGTCCAATAGATTATGTTCAGACGGCAAAGTATTTTTTTTATTAAAGTGGAACACCAAATAGGACTTAATTTATATAAATGCTTAACATCCCAGCAAAATAAACATCACAACTGGAACGCGATTTAAAAAAGAACAATTTAAAAAATCAAGATGTCGGTGCCTTCATTTCCGTTTCAGCTGACACTTTTTTTAATGTCACGCAAGGTTTTTGTTTCCTGCGCGTGAACATAAAGAACAAACATATGCTCGAAATGATTAGCGATATGATGTTTAACACTGTAAGACCCAGTTGGGCTGCAGCCGTAGAGTACGTGCCATGGTAGACCAAAGACCTCAGGCTCTCTGGCAGTTCGTCAACACTCTGAAAAAAAAAAGAAATTGACAGTTGACACCTGTCTTAATCTTAATACCAATATTACGAATGCGAACGTTTACGAGTGTGTTTGTTCCTCTCTAGGACAAAAACTACTGAACGTAATAGTATGTAATTTGGCACAAAGATAGATTATAATCTGGATTAAATTATAGCCGTGATGGCCGAGTGGTTTCAGTAATTGCTTGCTACACTAAGATTGTATGTTCGAATCTCTACTGTACCAAATAATTTTGCTAAGCATAGTCACACCACGAGCTTTACGGCGAAGCAATATTGTAGCTGTGATCTTTGTGTCGCAGGCAACTACTCGTCCCACTGGGCCACCAATACCACTGGTGTTGGTTAGTACTTAGTAATATACGTACCATATCTATCCAGGCAACTGGCAGAATCAGGCCTGGCTTTAGGAAGCTGAGTGCTGCGAACATATCCGACTTCCTCACCTCCACGTTGATTTGCAAGCTGAAAAAGATTAGATGGATAATATATAGTACACTAGCTCTTCCGCCCAGCTTCGCCCGGGTGAAAAAAATTGTGGCGTCACGGGACGCCTGACAGATGTGAAACATCGCAATTATATTGTACAAGTAATATGCATACAGGAACAGATTACGACATGAAGTTAATATGACTTAATGTAAAAATAAAATATAAGGATATTTTTCCAGAACATGATAACAGTTTATTAAATAATTTACTTTCATAACATACAAAAAATTATTTCAAATTGTGACAACTCAATTAGTTTAATGACTGATTAAAATAATTGAGTTGGTTAGAATAGCTTCGGTAGTACATAGTTAAATTCATATAGCGTGGCGACTCGTCGCCATGGCATGCGTCGCCACGCCACCAATCGGTTTTACGTGCGGCTATAGATGTTTCACATCAAAAGTAAAATATCATGAAACACGATCGCAGCGCCACCTATCGGGTCCAATTGTGATGTAAACTTTCCTATCTTTTAAGTTGGATCAAACTGCACACGGTGTGCAAATTTGATTGAAATCGGTTAAGTAGTTTAGGAGCCCATCGCGGACAAACAACGTGACGCGTAATTTATATATATTAAGATAAATACATGGGACATCTAAGACTAAGGTACAAATACTCGTGTTCATCACACAAATATCTGCCCTCAGCGGGAATCGAACCCGTGACTTCGCAGTCAGGAGCTCTAACTAGACCAGACGGCCGTCAAAACCCCAGGTGTCGCGGTCTAGCAGGGAAGTATTTAGGTATGAAGATACCATACCAGGTCATACCAGATTATACCAGGGGTATCACGCGCCTCAAAACTGCAATAATCTTTCCATATCCTTCTTCAGAAACTCTGTACTGTAGCATTTTAGGAGGCTTCCTACTGCTAGTCCATAGACTAGAATTTATTGTTTAGTGGCGCTTGGGCTTCTAAATGGACGTCAATAGACATGCATTAAACCAGGGGTAACTCGCATACCTAGGAAAAATCTATTCTATAAGGAAAATCTCTAAGTTCCTCTTTGGGGATGATTAATTTCATCATCATCATATCATCACGCCGAGTCCCTAACGGGGTAGGCAGAGAGTGAAGAGCGCCAGTTCTCTAGACTTACATACCCCTTTCGCTTCGTCCACATTCATCAGTCTCTTCATACACGCTCGTCGGTTTCGAGTACTCTTGACGTTCCCGTTAATTTCATAGTTAAGAATAACTCACCAAGACTTTCCATTGAGTGAGATCCCCAAGGTTGGGTGGATGTCCAGGAACGAATCATGGAGGAGAGGGTCGGGCTTCAATCCAGTGACTTCCTCACGCAGCCAATCTTCAGCCAAATAGAAGTGGGGGAAGGATATTAAAGCTGGTGCCCCTGTGGGAGGAATTTTACGTAAATTATATTAGATTTACAAACTTCGAAGTCAAGGATAGAACGTCAAGAGTAGCAGACACCTGCGAGCATGTATAGAGAGATTGATGAATCTAAAAGAGGTATGTAAGTTAAGAGAACTGGCACTCTACTCTCTCTCTGCATACCCCATCGCATTGAGAGACTAAGCGTAATGAAATGTACTTGTATTTTTTTAATAAGACGTGTTTTCAATTGGGTTACTCAAGCACGACTATACTCGTACATACACGCCTTTGAATTGCTTCTCAGACGTATGCAGGGTTCCTCTCGATGTTTACCTCTTATGTCGTAAATTGCGCAAATTCACATAGATATACATCAGCGAAGTTCCCTTTGTTAAATATACATGTTTAAGCAATTTTATTCTACCAATTTTTATTTTTATTTAAGTTCGTAATTTGATTCCTCTTACCCATAGTACAAGCAGTGACATTGACAACCCCTCTCGGAGGGCACGTGGCAGAGTCGACCTCGCAGTAGCACTGGTTGGCAGGGTTGTTGAAGGGGTCGTCGAATACGTTGAGGGGCATCCTGTAGCGTAGGAGTTGGATGCCATCTTGGATCTGGGTTAGGACGAGAGGGAAATATTTATTTTCGACGCGGCTTCGATTCGATTTGGGACTAGGTCCATTTTGTACGAAATTTAACCAAGGTATATATTTATTTTTGGAAAACTACCAACTATTAATACATTAATACAACAGTAAATATATTAAATAACAAAAGAGAACTGGCGCTCTATTATCTCTGCCTACTCGGAATTCTAAGGGATTCGGCGTGATGATATGTAGGTATAACATTTTAAAACATCATTATCACCTCGACATCTCTCTCGTAGACGAATGGCAAACGCCGACAAATGTTTGAATAGAATACGTGGAGAGTTGCCTTCCGGTCCAGCATCGAAGGTGGAAAGATGGAGCCATCTGATGCCTCCAAACTGAAAACCATTACACAATATTTTAATATATAGTTAGTAAGTCAGAGTCACTCGCCATCTGTCACGTTGGCACCTAATATACCTCTGGCGGAAAGTGGGTGTGTGGGTATTACCTAGACACCTCTGCCTACCCCTTCGGGGACCCTTGTGGGAAGGCGTGAGGATATATTATTTTTTATTATAAGTCAGAGTCCTCAGGGCCTTCTGAGCTTGGGGGCCCTGCCCTGTCTAGCCCTCCGGTAGCTACGCCACTGCGATTATCCTCACGCCTACCCACAAGGGGGAGGCAGCGGTGTGGGTAGTTCCCATAACTCCACTTTCGTGGCTCGATATATATTTTAAGTGCCAACGTGACAGATACAACACGAGCTTTACGTTGAAGGAAAACCTCAAGAGGAAACCTGAATAAGTTGAGGTAATTCAAAGACGGGTGTATTATTATAGTTGTGCTTGAGTAACGGCGATGGACTCCGCCAGAAACACACCATGTGTCGAATGGGAAGGCGTGTATATATCCTCACGCCTTCCCGTAGGGGTCCCCGAAGGGGTAGCCAGAGGTCATTACGTACCTAATACCCACACACCCACTTTCCACCATAGATATATTAGGTGTCAACGTGACAGATGGCGAGTCTATCGCCCTCACTCACATCTATATAACTATTAGTAGTAGTGTAAACGAGGCGCTGGTGTCCTATCTGTTCAGGGTTCAAAAGGTTATCGTACAACCTTCTGAACCCTGATATGGCGGAATATTACAAAACAACGCTATACATATATGTCGAGTGAAGAATCCTCTGAATGAATTTATCATTGATGACAATTTACTAGCTGTCAATTTAAATCTACGTAATATGTTGATTTATGTGACAAATTGTATATAAGAACGACCTGCCCAGCTTCGCTAAGGTGAAAAAGTTAAATTCCTCGTAACACGAACACAGACAGTGCCACCTCTCGGATCCTATTATGAATCTTAACCATTCTCGAATCCACCTGAAGACGATTTACGATTCTATAAAGGCCATACAGACAAACATACATTTATTAAAACATTAACAAAATTAAACTAAATTCACTTTTGACCAACAATAGTATCAAATTTCGTTGTCCAGTTCCCACAGTACAAGCTTTGCTTAGTTTGCGACTAGGTCAATTTGTGTTGAATTGCCTATCTATATAAGTATGTATATCGTTGTCCAGTTCCCATAGTACAAGCTTTACTTAGTTTGGGACTAGGTCAATCTGTGTGGAATTGCCTATCTATATAAGTATGTATATCGTTGTCCAGTTCCCATAGTACAAGCTTTGCTTAGTTTGCGACTAGGTCAATTTGTGTGGAATTGCCTATCCTATATAAGTATGTATATCGTTGTCCAGTTCCCATAGTACAAGCAGTGCTTAGTTTGGGACTAGGTCAATTTGTGTGCAATTGTCCTTGTTGAGGAGTGATGTGTGGCTTCGTCCGCTTGTTGACAGTTTATGCTCGATGTTTTGTCTATGGGTTGACAGTTCAAATGTTGTGTCGTTGTATGATAAAGGTCTGGTCAGTTAAGCTTTTGGTGTTAGCTATAGGCTCTCGTTTCGTGTCATAAACGAAATGACCTCTTTTGCCAGACATATACTTGGTTCCAACGTGACAGATGGCGAGTCCTTCACCGTTAATTATTCTATTCATACAGGCTTACTCAATGCTATAGAGAAGCAATATTTTTGTATATTTCATGAGGCATTTTGTATCAGTAGTATTAAGGTCATGTCAAAATTTAGGCAGTCGGTCCTTTGGTCGTATTCTATATAACTATTATCTTGTCTATGCTCGAAATCATTATAATTATCACTACTTCCAACGTACCTGTTACATTCAGTGCTAGTCCAGTAGTCCAGCTGGTCGTGGCCATCTATCGCTTCAATAATATTCATTCTGTCCTTATCTATTTCGCCAGTGTTGATAGTGAATCGTTCGGACACTGTGCCATTTTTCTGGAACAAAAATCATGGTCTATGCTATTATGATTTTTTCTGAACTTAAGTGCAGTCATTAGTCACACCACGAGCTTTACGGTGAAGGAAAACATCGAGAGGAAACCTGCATACGTCTGAGAAGAAATTCAAAGGAGTATGTATTGTCGTACTTGGGTAACGGAGATGGGCTCAGAAACCACAGATTGCAAGAAAACATTACGGTTAAAAAAATAGGTTTGCTCTAAATTAAGTCGTTACAGTTAAATTACTGGAATCACATTAAGAAAATAATCGCTAATCGCTACATCTATACACAAACATCTATGTATCTGTCTGTATATATATATATATATATATATATATATATATATATATTTATCTGTTTCCTCACTTACCAACGCTAACAATCCAAATTTCTCGAATTTTAATTGTCCTTGTAAACTCAGTATTGGTTTCGCAGTGTTGATTATGCTGTCGTCATAGCCCCATAGAAACCTGTTTATAAATAAAAATATACGTATATAGAGGTATATTAGGTGCCAACGTGACAGATGGCGAGTCCATCGCCGTTACTCAGGCACGACTATACATACGCCTTTGAATTTCTTCTCAGACGTATGCAGGTTTCCTCTCGATGTTTTCCTTCAACGTAAAGCTCGTGGTGTGACTAATCACTGTACTTAAGTTCAGAAAAACTCATTGGTACAGTCGGGATTCGAACTTGCGACCTTTGCGTCGCAGGCAACTGCTCGAACCACTCGGCCACCACGGCTATTTGTTATTTTTCAAAGAAAACATCATTTAATCGTTTGACACTTCCCACACCCTTCGCGAGTAAATATAATTACTCCACGAAGTAATCAACTTATCTACAATTGATTAGAAATATTATGTTAGCACCAGCTACTTGGTCGAATCGATCCGACACTCAAGGTTACGCCACGAGTACTCAAAGTCGAAGAGATGTATGAAGAGACTAATGACTGTGGATGAAGCGAAAGAGATTTATGAATCTAGACTGGCGCTCTACTCTCTCTGCCTACTCCGTTGGACTCAGCGTGACGATATATATATGAATTAGGTATTTACTCAAGAGGTTTGTCAATGTTGGGAGAACTGGCGCTCTACTCTCTCTGCCTACTCCGTTGGACTCAACGTGATGATATCTATACGTAACTAGTTGTCCCGCCCAGCTTCGCTCGGGTGTAAAAAGTTAATATCCTGAGACACGATCGCAGCGCCACCTATCGGGTCCAATTGAGAATCTATACCATTCTCGAATCCACCTGAAGGCATAGAAACTTTCATTCAAATCGGTCCAGACGTTTAGGAGGATTTCAGTGATACACACGCACAGAAGAAATCCCTACTAATCCCTACTAATATTTTAAATGCGAAAGTAACTCTGTCTGTCTGTTATCTTTTCACGCCTAAACTACTGAACTGATTTAAATGAAATTTGGTACAGAGATAGCCTAGAGCTTGAGGAAGGACATTGGCACATTTTAATGCGAATAAGGGTTGTAAGGGGTCGCAATAGGGGATGAAAGTGTGTATGGAAGTTACGTCATTTTTGAAGCTAGAAGCTTGAAACTTATTTTTTTGTATTATTATACATATAAATTATAATTACAATCTAAGTTTGTAGAAAAATTACACTTTATTCAGAAAAAAAATACTGCTACTTAATATGACTTTTCCGCGCGGACGAAGTCGCGGGCACAGCTTGTATATGTATAAAGATAGGTTCGACCGAATTTATTTGTTTTATTCAGGTACACTCCAACATCATACATAATTGAAGACAAAAAAAAGTCCAAAATTAAAAATCTAATATTTACATCAATAATAGGTATACACAACACTTTTACAATATCTATACATATAAATAAAATTGGATTGTCTGTTTGTAATATTAAAATAACCGCTACATGCATATGAATATATATACGGTACATACAAAATATTATTTTTAAAATTATTTGTCTGTCTGCCTGTCTGTTTGTTCCGGCTAATCTCTGAAACGGCTGGACCGATTTTAGCTGGACTTTAACTGGCAGATAGCTGATGTAAAAAGGAGTAACTTGGGCTACTTTTATTTTAGAAACTAAAAAAAGATTTTATTGTTATATTCCACGCGGACGAAGTTGCGGGCTCAGCTAGAGTTACATAAAAAAAAAAGAGTAATATATGTTTCGCTTACATAATGAACACTGTCTAAAATTGATTTTTTATCTTGCTTTTAAAATTCTTTGTATTAATTTTGTAGACAGTTGAGTTTGAGTTTGAGTTAAAAGAGCCGTGGTGGCCGAGTGGTTCGAGCAGTTGCCTGCGACGCAAAGGTCGCAAGTTCGAATCCCGACTGTACCAATGAGTTTTTCTAAACTTAAGTACAGTGATTAGTCACACCACGAGCTTTACGGTGAAGGAAAACATCGAGAGGAACCTGCATACGTCTGAGAAGAAATTCAAAGGCGTATGTATAGTCGTGCTTGAGTAACGGCGATGGACTCGCCATCTGTCACGTTGGCACCTAATATACCTCTGGCGGAAAGTGGGTGTGTGGGTATTACCTATACACCTCTGCCTAACCCTTCGGGGACCCTTGTGGGAAGGCGTGAGGATATATAATTTTGTAGACAAGAGGATTTACCTGTGTACTGGAAGCTGCAGGAATGCGTTCGGGTGGTTGGCCCAGTTTAAAGCTGAGCTTAGCGAGAACATGCCAAGAGTGGGGAGGTTCATGCTAATAGCCTTCGAAACAACACCCTGGGGACAAAGGAAGCTATAAGTTAACACAAAGATTTATAGCTAAATAGATATATAGCATAATGTAAGTCACGAGGAGTAAACAAGTTTATAGCAATAGTAGATATAAGAATGATATAAAATAGTAAATATAAGTTATTATTGTGTTATACGTATAAGTTATATATATATATATATATATATATATATATATATTACATACAATATTGTATTAAACTAAAACGTAGGGCACCATGTCATGTAGCCGCCATCACATTGCCGTGCCCTCAAACAGGGTGTAATTTTATCCTTAAGCATAGTATATTGTGATTCAAATGATGTCTGTGTTTTAGGTTATTTTTACATGCAATAAATATATTTGATTTGATTTGATTTGATTTGATACAATGAAATATCAAATTATTTATATAAAATGCTTGCAAAACCATCAGTGGGGAATTAAATCTAAAAATGTTTTATCCACATCGCAGGTTTCGTTGGTTGAACATAAAACGTACTCGCCACAGGCTTCGTCATACAATAAGAAAAGTTATCAGCACATGCTTTGTCATACAATACTAACTGCTATCTATTTATACGCCTTCCCACAAAGGTCCCCGAAGGGGTAGGCAGAGGTATATTATGTGCCAAAGTGACAGATGGCGAGTCCATCGCCGTTACTCAAGCACGACTATGCATACGCCTTTGAATTTCTTCTCAGACGTATGCAGGTTTCCTCACGATGTTTTCCTTCACCGTAAAGCTCGTGGTGTGACTAATCACTGTACTTAGTTCAGAAAA
>JACCPG010000782.1:0-23826 GCA_016069955.1 Drepana arcuata | reverse complement strand
ATCGCCGTTACTCAAGCACGGCTATACATACGCCTTTGAATTTCCTCTTGAACTTATGCATTCTCTAAATGTTTTCGTTCTATGTATATGTATTTATATACTTTTTAAAGTACAGTAAACGTAGGTAAAGGTACCATCCTAGTATATATCCTAGGTATATATCCTTCAAGAATAGGCAATGTTTATAAGTAGATAAATACATTGGCATATTTACCTAGCACCAAATTAAGCATAGCTTGTGTTATGGTAACTAGACAACGGTATATTTACTTACATATACATATATACATAGATGCATAGGACATCTAAGACTTAGCTACAAATACTCGTATTCATCACACAAATATTTACCCTCAGCGGGAATCGAACCCGCGACCACGTTACAACCCTTAACGCTACAAAAACGTACTCCTCGATCTAGGTAGCATATTTGCGTCGCTTGAGGCACTCCTGCCGCGGAGTCACCGTGATCTCTGGGTGGTGACAGGTGGTGACAGGTGGTGACAGGTGGTGACAGGTGGTGACAGGTGGTGAGTACTTACCAGCAATGGAAGGTTGGGTACGATAACCTGGTCGAAGTGAGCACCCACGGATCTGTCTGGAAGATAGTGGAAATGGTTCCTCTCTTGGAATGACAGCTGGTCTCCGTTGAACGCCACGTTCACCCGCTCCAGCTGTTGTCTGCAAGAATGGTACACCTTAGATCCATGGTAAGCGGTCTCCACAATCTATAGACAAAAAATATCTTATATCGCGCGCTCAAACACGACTAAGCATACGCTTTTGAATTTAGAATAATACTGAGGTGAGGATATATAATAATACATTATAATATATAAAATTATAATTATATATAATGAGTTTTTCTGAACTTAAGTACAGTGATTAGTCACTCCACGAGCTTTACGGTGAAGGAAAACATCGAGAGGAAACCTGCATACGTCTGAGAAGAAATTCAAAGGCGTATGTTTAGTCGTGCTTGAGTAACGGCGATGGACTCGCCATCTGTCACGTTGGCACCTAATATACCTCTAGCGGAAAGTGGGTGTGTGGGTATTACCTATACACCTCTGCCTACCCCTTCGGGGACCCTTGTGGGAAGGCGTGAGGATATATAATGTATGTAGATACATTTGTATGTTTGTATATGTGTGGTGTGTGTGTGTACTCATGTACATTTCATATAACATATGTAAATTGATCGTTGTAATGTTGCTTACGTAAACTGGAAAATCCCTGAGATTACAGACGATGAGGGAGAGATAGGCATAGCAATATAGTCTAGACTCGACAGCGAGGTCGCGGGTCCGATTCCCGCAGAGGGCAAATATTTGTATGATGTACTCGGGTATTTGTAACTTAGTCTTGGATGTCCTATGTATTTAAGTATAAGTATGTAGGTATATCGTTGTCCAGTTCCCACAGTACAAGCTTTGCTTAGTTTGGGACTAGGTCAAATTGTGTAGAATTGCCTATCTATATAAGTATGTTTATCGTTGTCCAGTTCCCACAGTACAAGCTTTGCTTAGTTTGGGACTAGGTCAGTTTGTGTGGAATTGCCTATCTATATAAGTATGTATATCGTTGTCCAGTTCCCATAGTACAAGCTTTGCTTGGTTTGGGACTAGGTCAATTTGTGTGGAATTGCCTATCTATATAAGTATGTATATCGTTGTCCAGTTCCCATAGTACAAGCTTTGCTTAGTTTGGGACTAGGTCAATTTGTGTGGAATTGCCTATCTATATAAGTATGTATATCGTTGTCCAGTTCCCATAGTACAAGCTTTGCTTGGTTTGGGACTAGGTCAATTTGTGTGGAATTGCCTATCTATATAAGTATGTATATCGTTGTCCAGTTCCCATAGTACAAGCTTTGCTTAGTTTCGGGCTAGGTCAATTTGTGTGGAATTGCCTATCTACATAAGTATGTATATCGTTGTCCAGTTCCCACAGTACAAGCTTTGCTTAGTTTGGGACTAGGTCAATTTGTGTGGAATTACCTATCTATATAAGTATGTATATCGTTGTCCAGTTCCCATAGTACAAGTTTTGCTAAGTTTGGGACTAGGTCAATTTGAAAATATCAACATAAAATCATCTTTATGCACAGAATGGACTGATGAATGTAGACGAAGCGAAAGAGGTATGTACGTCTAGAGAGAACCTGCCTCTCTCTCTGCCTACCCAGTTGGGGACTCGGCGTGATGTTATGATAAACAGACAGGCGCGATTTTTGTCATTGATTAGAAAGAGGCTTGATATAACCTAAAATGTATCTTATCGACGAAATACACGTCAATGACGTGAATAAATTGCACGCTTTATGGGACCCATAAATTACTAGAGTATCTGCCCGGGTGGTCGTTTATTTATGGTCGATACACCATATAATTTCGTGATGTAATGTTCGTTATATAACATACACCATACTTGAATATAATTTCAATGTATTAAATTGCATTCGCTTATCAACTGGCGTGAATGAGTGCGTGATTGTAAAGATGAAGAAAGGCAGTGATGGCCGAGTGGTTCTAGCAGTAGCCTGCGACACTAAGTTCGCAAGTTTGAATCCCGACTGTACCAATGAGGTTTTTCTGAACTTAAGTACAGTGATTAGTCACACCACGAGCTTTACGGTGAAGAAAAACATCGAGAGGAAACCTGCATACGTCTGAGAAGAAATTCAAAGGCGTATGTAGTCGTGCTTGAGTAACGGCGATGGACTCGCCATCTGTCGTTGTTAGGTAGTGTACATATATACCTACATCTCCTTTCCGCCGGGGATACCAAAATCATAAATATTGGGGCCCTTATCGGGTTCAGAGTCCAAGGTACCGGTGACTAGGGTCCTAGAAAAAGGACCCTAATTAAGATTCATTACATATCGAGGACCAGAGCTTTCAGACCCTTGATGCAACCATCTGACCAGAACTTCTTAATTTGTTGGTCAAGGTTCCTCGCCATTAGGCCGTTGGCCGTTAAAGTCAGTGCTATCCACGAAGACGCGCCCCACTATTCTTCCCTATAGTTTATTTATAGTGTAAGTGTGCAACCTTCCACTAATGTTTGAGTATTGTCGGTACACACTGATTACCTATGAGTGCACACGCACACTACAATAGACTCGGGTCATACTCCCGGGACATCGTCGAATAGAAATTGGAGGGGCGCGTCTTCGTGGTGGCACTGGATACTTGAATCGCTCACGCCACGATAGTTTGAGAGGGCGATTTTTCGCTTCACCTTGCACCTCTGAGTGAGAAATATTCAATCAAAAATTACTTAATAATCGAAGTAATAACAAAGATTACACCGACAATAACACGTGAGATAATATTAAAGTACCTTGATAACCTGTTATTGTTCAAAATGTATGCAATACATTATTTTTATTACTAAGTTCATACATACATACAGTCCCTAACGGGGTAGGCAGAGAGTATAGGGCGCCAGTTCTCTCTAGATTTACATGCCTCTTTCGCCTCGTCCACATTCCAGTCAGTCAGCAGTCTCACTCAAAGATACGGACAAGAGTCCTCGAAACCGGCAAGCATGTATGAAGAGACTGATGAATGTTGATGAACATTATAGGCTTTGAACATTCCCAGATCTTGTTAGCTTTGTTATATTTATCTTGTTTTACTTATTTATATATTAAGCAAACGATCTATTGTCAGGTCTACGCTGTGGCCCCATACTTAAGCACTTAACATAATAATAATGATTTGAAAGAGTAACCATGGAATTTCATGCCGGTTCTTCTCCATGGAAACGACCAACCCGAACCGTGAACCTTTTCGACGTATTATAAGTGCCCATCTAGGCCAGTGAAATAAAATATGTTGATTTTGATTTTGAAACGAATGAGGTCTAAAGATAGTTTAACTAGGGATGACTTCCCCACCTTTCCAAACCCTTCAACCCCCAGTGCAACATGGTGAAACTAAAAACGTCTTGTATTTTTTGAAGTTACAACATCTAATAATAAACCGATGAACACCTGCGTACGAAAAAGGTTGACTAATTGTCCCGTTGCGCTCCTTGTCTCGTTACGCTCATTGTCACGTTACGCTCATTGTGACGTTACGATCGGAGCGAGAGCGCTACACGAGCGAGCGAAAGGCGCGATCGATATATTATGATGTTGTCACGTTAAACAATCGTCCGTAAACCGACTTTACAGACAACCAATTTTTTTAATAAAACCCAAAGAAGGTATTGTAATCAGCAACTTACGAATAGACATATGGGCCGACTTCCTCGACGTGAAGCTTCCTGTCTTCTCCACTCTTCACCTTCTCCCAGTTGGTGTAGTTGAACAGGTAGACCTTCATAAGGGGCTGGACGTTGGGCCTCCGCCATATTGAGTACGCCAACGAGTTGTTCCTTATCACCATGCTCTGAAGACAACAGAGGATTTAGACCTTTCTCAGGTGCGATGAGGTTATTATTATACCTCTGCCTACCCAAGGGCCTGAGATTTCCGCAGCCTATAAGTGCTTACAGTGATTAGTCAGTGAGCTTTACCGTGAAGGAAAACATCGAGAGGAAACCTGCATACGTCTGAGAAGCAATTCAAAGGCGTATGTATAGTCGTGCTTGAGTAACTGCGACTGACTCGCCATCTGTCACGTGGCACCTAAAATATATCACCTAGAGGAGAGTGGGTGTGTGGGCACTACCTATACACCTCTGCCTACCCCATAGGGGATCTTTGTGGGAAAGGGTGAGGATAATATATGTTTATAAAATAAAAAGAAAAAGATTTGACATTCATATATCCATATCATATCATCACGTCTAGTCCCTAACGGGGTAGGCAGAGAGTATAGAGCGCCCGTTTTCTCTAGACTTACATACCTCTTTCGCGTCGTCCACATTCATCAGTCTCTTCATACGTGGTCGCCGGTTTCGACATTCATAACGAGGTAATACTTAAACGAAGTCTTCAAAATTAGTCTTAGTTAAGTTTTAAGCGTTTTGTGTTAGGTACAGATAATATATACTCACAGACAAAATGGCGTCATTTATGGTGTTAGTAAAGCAGAAGAATATTGTTCCTATCAAGCTGAGTACGAAGGTGACAGACAGAAGACCCAGTACTGAAAACAAAAATTTATTTATTCGCCGATCGCAATTCCAATAAAAGTAACAAAGCAAGTTATGTTACGTCCCAGAAACCTATGCCCCGGCTAAGCCCCGCAACTTCGCTAGGGAGAAAAAATAAAATTAAAAATTGGGTGAAATTGTAACACGACAATGTGCCGTCTATCGGTTCAGTCCAACCATTTAGACAAACACACGTTCTTATAGAAGAATTATATATATTAAGATACATTTCGTGACAGGCGGACTGGAACATATCTCGCACAGAGAATCAGCATTGCTATCCAGCGTGGCAATGCTGCTAGTCTTCTTGGCACGTTGCCTCGGGATACCGATTTGGGACAAATATTTTATCTGTAAGTAGTTAGTTTCAACTGTTCTTTGTACATATTATTAATTGTCGTTATTGTAAATAAATAGAGATATACATTTTAGGTTAAGACTAATTAATACACACTTATTCTTGAGAAGAAAAAGAGATTCCTGCAGGGACGGCAACGCGCGAGTGATACCCCTGGTGTTGCAAGCGTCCATAGGCGGCGGTAACCGCTTACCACCAGGCGCGCTGCATGCTTGTTTGCCACCCAAGTGGTATAAAAAAGAACTTATGACATCACTATTTATAAATGGATGAAACTAAAATACTATTATCCATGTCAAGAATGAATTATTAATTAACTTAACAAAAAAAAGCTAGCATGTAAAGTATTAACACAGTATACATAAAAGCCATTAAGCTCATTATTCTGTGGTATAAATCTGTATGATTAAAATGATACATGCAATTGGTAATACCAGTGGTATTTTTAACTAAATTGGGTAGATATTAGTAGTTTTTGTTAGTAACGAAGTTAATTGTACGTAATATTAACTTGATAACCTTGAAATTTGATAAGCTAACTAATATAGAGCCGTGGTGGCCGAGTGGTTCGAGCAGTTGCCTGCGACGCAAAGGTCGCAAGTTCGAATCCCGACTGTACCAATGAGTTTTTCTAAACTTAAGTACAGTGATTAGTCACACCACGAGCTTTACGGTGAAGGAAAACATCGAGAGGAAACCTGCATACGTCTGAGAAGAAATTCAAAGGCGCATGTATAGTCGTAAGCTTGAGTAACGGCGATGGACTCGCCATCTGTCACGTTGGCACCTAATATACCTCTGGCGGGAAGTGGGTGTGTGGGTATTACCTATACACCTCTGCCTACCCCTTCGGGGACCCTTGTGGGAAGGCGTGAGGATATATTATATTATTATTATAACTAATATACACCCGCTATGAAAAAGACAATATACAATATACAAACAATTTTTACGTATACACAATTTAAGTACAGTGATTAAACACCTACTGATTTAGAGCTTGGCATACAATAAGAGTGGCAAACAAGCATACAGCCCACCTGATGGGCAATGGTTACCATAGCCTATTTACGCTCACGATACCGAAGTATCACTTGTGCGTTGCCACTCTGTATTCGGAGAGTTATAGTGTGTTGGCGGCATAATTGGTCTAATCCCTCTGCTGCCAACACAATATAACAATCCTCCCCAAGGAGCTCATTATTGGAAACCTTATTCATCGCGTAGGAACACAACACGAACAAAAGTGTTATTTGGCTACGGCCTTCTATAAGGAGGTCCTGCCCCAGTCGGGCAACTTCAAATTCGAACTTGAAACCCGTTATGGCCTACCTCTCTTAAAAAGTTGTGCTTGAGAAACGGCAATGGACTTGCCATCTGTCACGTTGACACCTCAATTTATCTGCAGCGAAGAGTGGGTGTTGATACACCGTCCATATATACTCCTTTGTGGATTTTCTACGTTTTGTTGGACGTGCCGTGGTGGTCGAGTGGTTTGAGCAGTTGCCTGCGACGCAAAGGTCGCAAGTTCGAATCCCGACTGTACAAATGAGTTTTTCTGAACTTAAGTACAGTGATTAGTCACACCACGAGCTTTACGGTGAAGGAAAATATCGAGAGGAAACCTGCATACGTCTGAGAAGAAATTCAAAGGCGTATGTATAGTCGTGCTTGAGTAACGGCGATGGACTCGCCATCTGTCACGTTGGCACCTAATATACCTCTGGCGGAAAGTGGGTGTGTGGGTATTACCTATGCACCTCTGCCTACCCCTTCGGGAACCCTTGTGGGAAGGCGTGAGGATATATTATATTATATTATTATTGTTGGACGTAAAATATTTAAGAGCAAAGCTGGGTGGGACTACTTGTATTATAAAGCGAATTCAATAATTACAGCAAGCCAATAAAGAGACTTTAATGCATTTTGCGTTAAAAATTAGCAGTCACTTTAACCTTTTGTATCAGTAAATTATATTAAACAAAAATATATTATGGAAAGATAATTAAATACAGTGTTTGGTTTAAAAATATTTGCTGATAACGAGATCATACGACATCGAGTGGGGATAATTTAACAGACTACATGAAATAAGCTTTGGGCTGTCATTTGGGCGATACCACTGGTGATGCAAGCGTCCATAGGCGGCGGTAACCGCTTACCATCAGAAGGACCGCATGCTATGGTTCACCTCTGTGGTATTAAAAAGGAGCCGTATAGAAATTTCTTTGATAGATATTGTTTTTAGAATTAATTAATTAAATTGGGACAATTCCACACAAAGTCCCAATAAAGCAAAGCTTGTGTTATGGTAACTAGACAACGATATATTTACTTATAAAGATAGATATATACATAAATACATAGGACATCTAAGACTTAGGTACAAATGCTCGTGTTCATCACACAAATATCTGCCCTCAGCGAGATTCGAACCTGCGATCTCAAGTTTGTGTAAGAAGCTGTAACCACAAGACCAGACAGTCGTCTTAAATAAAAAATCTTAAGTATATGTAATAAAAAGGTATAATTTGGGTAAATTCTAGAGCAAGTGAATGTATTTGAAAATCTTGGAAGCTTGTTCACAAGTTATGGATTAAAAATGGGAAACTTAGTGGTCAACTGCCTTTTATACGCCGATGACGCGGTTTTACTGGCGTAAAACTTGGCACCTAAAATGTATCTTGGCGGAAAGTGGGTGTGTGGGTACTACTTATACGCCTCTGCCTACCCCATCGGGGACCCTTATGGAAAGGCGTGAGGATATTATATTTATTATTTTATAAATAAAATCAACATTAAACATAGGTAAAGCCACGGGGCAGTCTTGTATGTTCACAAGTAGTTCTAATAAGGTGTCATTAAATGTATGCATGATGGTTTAATGATACCGTTATAAACACGCAATGTTGTCTGGACGTAGGCAAATCGCCACTCTGTAGCCAATAATTAGGTGGTATGAACCATTTACTGGGGTATTTGATGGGATTTAAAGTCTGGGGCCTTGGGGCCCTAAGGCTGAACATCTTTTTAAAGAGGTCTCGTGAGAGGCTGGAACATATCTCGCTCAGAGAATCAGAATTGCTATCCAGCGTGGCAATGCTGCTAGTCTTCTTGGCACGTTGCCTCGGGATACCGATTTGGGACAAATATTTTATCTGTAAGTAGTTAGTTATACAACGGTTTTTTTGTTAATATAGTTATATATCCAGAGGTATATTAGGTGCCAACGTGACAGATGGCGAGTCCATCGCCGTTACTCAAGCTCGACTATTCACACGCCTTCAAATTTCTTCACAGACGTATGCAGGTTTCTTATCGATGTTTTCCTTCGCCGTAAAGTACTTAAGTTCAGAAAAACTCATTGGTACAGTCACGGTTCAAACTTGCGATCTTTGTGTCGCAGGCTACTACTCGAACCACTCGGCCACGGCAGCTTTGAATACTATCACGGTTAATAACTAATCACGGATTATAGATAATAAATAACTAAATGAGTTTATGAATGAGGTTATTGTTTGTTTGTTTGCTAATTACTGTAATTGGTTTATACTAACATAATTAGTAAATAAATAAAATAATATAGTAAAATATTAATATGTCAATAAATTGAGCCGCGATAGTCGGGTGGTTCGAGCAGTCTGCAACACAAGTTTCGAGAAAGTTCGAATACTCACTGAACCAATTAGTTTTTCCGAACAGTAATTAGTCACACCACGAGCCTTACGGTGAAGGAAAACATCGAGAGGAAACCTGCATACGTCTGAGAAGACATTCAAAGGCGTATGTATAGTCGTGTGTTAGGAGAAATTGGCACCTAAAATATTGCGAACCCGCGATTCGAACCCGCGACCTCAAGTTTCGCAGTCAGGAGCTCTAACCACTAGACCAGACGGTTGTCAAATAAGCTAATAATCTATCTCTGAACCAAATTTCATTCAATTCCGTTCAGCCGTTCTGGTGAGATTGAGTAACCAACATCCATAAATTACATCACATCTATAACTTTCGTATTCATTATCTTAAGTAAGACTAGCTGTGCCCGCGACTTCATCCGCGTGGAATAGTGACTTTGGGCAGCACTTTTTTCGATATAATTTATTTTGGATGATGTTGAGTGAACAATTAGTACAAACCACATCTAAATCGAATAAGCAGTTTCTGAGATTAACGTGCACAAACGCACAGATAAACTGACAAACAGGCAAAAAATCTACCAATCATTGTTTTGGGTGCTATTTGCGTTGATAAAGGTTCCAATAATATGTTTTTTCATATATCTTGCATGTACAGACAGCGATCCGTAACATTTTTATTATATATATGTGTGCCTTTCAAGGCTCGTTTGGCTGTGCATGGGGGAGTGTTGGTTCCGATCCGACACTCATGTACGGAAGTGAAAGTTGGGTATGGCAGAAGAAGCATGAAAGCCGAATAAATGCAGTCGAGATGAGAGCGTTAAGAAGTATGATAGGAGTTAAACTGAGTGACTTGTGGGAAGGCGTGATGATATTATTATTATTTTTTATCGTTGTCTAGTTACCATAACACAAGCTTTGCTTAATTTGGGGAACGGGGAATGTGTGGAATTGTAAAAAAAGTTATACTTTTTAAGAACGTTACTTTTCCATATTTGGCACTAGCAGTGTTCCCCGGTTTCACGCGCGTAAACCTATATTTATACCACCTATCTCTGTGCCAAATTTCACGAAATGCTGTTCAGCCGTTTTGGCGTGATTGAGTAACCAACATACTGACAAACTTCGCATCGATAGTATTAGTAGGTTTTATGAGGATGTGTGGAAAACTAACACACATGTGCCAACCACGTGAGGTAAATAAAAAAAAATAGTTGTAATCAAGACTGTTAACTCACTACAATAGTGTTTTTTGTCCGACTGTCGGCCCCAACATAGGACAGACCACTGACTTTTCACCCCCGAACACGTGAAGTTACCCCTGCCACAAGCAGCACACCCCTGAAAGTTTCCAAGAATCGTGTCTTCTCTTATCAGAATCTTCCCCACTCCACCGCCAGGGGGTGTAAGGATCACCACTTTGTCTTCGCCGTTCTCTTTGGGCAGCATTAGAGCCGTTGAAGTCATCTTCTCCAAATTTTGGTGTTCCATTTTAGAACGTAACAAATTTTCAAAACATTTTCAAGCGTTCTCCTTTTGAATTTGAACAAGGAACAAAACTACAGTTGGTCAACTGATTTCCAACATGTTTTGAATAGAATTCGAAACCGCTTGCAGTCTAATATCACGTTCGATATACGAATATAACTTTTTCTAGTCGCCTGCCAGTGTTATTGAATTAATCAAATGACGTTTTAATTTCGAACAATATGAATTTGACGTTTGCGACTGCACGCTTTCGGTACGTGCACGCGTCGCGACACACAGATAACGACTAACTTCTGCCCCTAGCTAAACTGTTATCAACACGGGTCGTTCTAATATGACATACTAAGCGAGTCCCGCTATTTCACATAGGTTAAATTCATTTATATAAATATAACAAAGTCGGGTTATTTACACCATTTATAACTCAAGAACGGATGGACCGATTCTGATGACATAAGATTTGTTGGATTCGTCTGATGCGAGAATAGCAGAATAACTAAATATAGGGATGGTTACTGCGCAGCTAGGTAACCAAAGGCCCTGGGGCATAAATATACTAGAGCCCTAACGTCGTTTGTTCCGTATTTGTCGTTTTCCAAATTCGACGTAGGTACTCCATAATAAATTAAAAACCAAATACACATTGTAACTTATTTTGATGAAAAAAATTAAACTAAATAAAAATAAATCCTCACGCCTTCCCACAAGGGTCCCCGAAGGAGTAGGCAGAGGTGTATAGGTAATACCCACATACCCACTTTCCGCCAGAGGTATATTCGGTGCCAACGTGACAGATGGCGAGTCCATCGCCGTTACTCAAGCACGACTATGCATAGGTACGCCTTTGAATTTCTTCTTAGATGTATGCATTTCCCTCTCGATGTTTTCCTTCACCGTAAAGCTCGTGATGTGACTAATCACTGTACATAAGTTCAGAAAAACTCATTGGTACAGTCGGGATTCGAACTTGCGACCTTTGCGTCGCAGCAACTGCTCGAACCACTCGGCCACCACGGCTCTATTAAAATTAAACTAAGTTGCCATTATTTAAGTGGCAATCCTGGAATCCGGTTTATTTATTATATTCCGAATGTTGGAGAGCTTTTCCCTAGTACAATACATAGTTAGTAAGTCAGAGTCCTCAGGGCCCCTGAGCTTGGGGGCCGAGGGCACTGCCCCGGTTACCCCTCCGGTAGCTACGACAATAACAAAAAGCTGTCACTACATTCCGTGAATTTAGTATGAAGTTCGTGGGGTCAGTGAACAACAATGATCACTCCCCTCGGGTAGTATATATGTCCTCACACCTTCCCACAAGGGTCCCCGAGGGGTAGGCAGAGGTGTACAGGTAACCACACACTTTCCGCCAGAGATATATTTTATGTGCCCTTTGGTAGTAGCATGAAATATAATAATAATAATTTTATTTCAGGCAACACATTAAAATAGATGTTACAGTTTAAAGGGCCCGTATGTATAATAAATAAATAAATAATAAATACCTGGGACAATTCCACACAAATTGACCTAGTCCCAAAGTAAGCAAAACTTGTGTTATGGTAACTAGACAACGATATATTTACTTATATAGATAGATATATACATAAATACATAGGACATCCAAGACTAAGGTACAAATATTCGTGTTCATCACACAAATATCTGCCCTCAGCGGGATTCGAACCCGCGACCTCAAGTTTCGCAGTCAGGAGCTCTAACCACTAGACCAGACGGTCGTCTAATAATATATACCTAATACTAAAATATATAGCTATATTACATAAATACCTTACAGTCTAACATATATATTTAGCCTATAGCCAATAAACTGGCAATCTAATGAATTTTTTTTATTTTCAAATATGATTGGTTCTTCCTTTCTACGTTCAAACGAACAAATTTTGTCTATTTATATATTCGTTTAGGTCAGAGCTTTACATCGGTCTGTTACTCGATATCGTATTAAGACAAAGTACTAAGTAAATTTAGATAAACTATTGCGTCAATCAAAAACCCGTGGTGGCCTTGTGGTTCGTGTTGCCTGCGACACAAAGATCGCAAACTCGCATCTCGACTGTAGCTATGAGTTTTACTGAATCTAAGTACAGTGATTAGTCACACCACGAGCTTTACGGTGAAGGAAAACATCGAGAGGGAACCTGCATACGTCTGAGAAGCAATTCAAAGGCGTATGTATAGTCGTGCTTGAGTAACGGCGATGGACTCGCCATCTGTCACGTTGGCACCTAATATACCTCTGGCGGAAAGTGGGTGTGTGGGTACTACCTATACACCCCTGCCTACCCCTTCGGGGACCCTTGTGGGAAGGCGTGAGCTTATTATTATTATAATATAATAAAGAGGAAACATGCCTTTCTTTATCTATATTCATGTTTGTTTTTATATTTTTCCGGTGTCCCAGTAACTAACACTGGCTTACATCTAGGGCAATACACTAGCCAACACGATAGCAATATGCCAAGTTATATTCTGACCTTTCAGATAAACAATATTCAGATTGTCATATAATAAATCCATTATCACTAGTTCTGCATCGTAAAATTGACTTTAAAGGGCCGCCATGTTGATTTGTAAAAGAATCTCCTTCTAATTTAGGTATTTTATATGCGAAAGTTTGTTACTTAATCACGGTTGAAATTTGGCATCTTACTAATATTAATAATAATATTTATATTTATAATCCTTGCTAATATTATAAATGTGAATGTAAGTTTGTTTGTTACGCTTTCACGTAAAAATTACATAACCGATTATCATGAAAGTTTGTACACATATTCCTGGAGGTATAAGAAGTAACATAGGATACTTTTTATAGAAAAAAAAACATATTTACGACTGAAAAAAAGCCGGTTTACTGATATTTTTTTTTGGTGATGGCTTATACCCAGGATTAAGAGCTAGGCTACATTTGAATCCCGAAAGATTCAAAGCTCTAATATTATAAAGGCAAAAATATGTATGTTGCTCTTTCCACGCGGGCGAAGCCGCGGACATAAGCTAGTAATATTATAAATGTGAATGTTAGTTTGTCTGTTTCGCTTTCAAGTAAAAACTACTGAACCGATCGTCATGAAACTTTGTACACATATTTCTATGGTATTGAGAAGGATAGAGGATTAAAAATATATATTACGGAGGATATATTATTAGCTGTGTTAATACACATAGTATATTTGTTTGCTCCGAAATTAAATCTGGATAAAATTGAGATTGATATTACGCGAGTGAAACCGCGAGCCACAGCTATAATGTTGGTACTAGGCTGGGTCGTAATTCCAAAAGATGTGTCCAAAAGATATATTTACGCCTGCCCACAAGGGTCCCCGAAGGAGCAGGTACATTGTAGATATATTTTAGGTGCCAACGTGACAGAGGGCAGGTACATCGCCTTAACTCAAGCACGACTTACGCCTTTGAATTTCTTCTCAGACGTATGCAGGCTTCCTCTCGGTGTTACACAGTAACTCGTGATGTGACTGATCCCTGTACATAAGTTCAGAAAAACTCATTGGTACAGTCGGGGTTCGAGCTTGGAATATGTGTCAGGCAACTACTCGAACCACTCGGCCACCACGGAGATAAAAACAAGATCTTGAGAAAGCAAAGTTAATTTGGTTACTTAGTTTGTAAATGCCATTTTAACATAGCCTAAGTTACTCGCTTCGTCGAGGTTTAATTATCCCTAAAGAATACAGTATGGAGTTATTTAAGACGGGTGTGAAAAGATTACCTTTAGTTCATGTGCTCTTGGTACAATCTTAACGGTTTTCCCTAAATAGTGCAGCATGGAGTTCCTCAAGACGGGTGTGAGAAGATTACCCTTAGTTCATGCTCGCCTGGTACATTCTAAAAGGTTTCCCTAAATAGTGCAGCATGGAGTTCCTCAAGACGGGTGTGAAAAGATTACCTTTAGTTTATGCTCTCCTGGTACCTACATTCTAAAAGGTTTTCCCTAGAGAGCACAGCATGGAGTTCTTCACGACGGGTGTGAAAAGATTCCTGCAGGGTCGGCAGCGCGCGAACAAAAACCCGAAGGCTGCAAGCGTCCAAAGGCTGCGGTAACCGCTTGCCATCAGGCGGACTGCATGATCCTTTGTCACCTTTGTGGTATAAAAACGTTGAATATCCAACTGGAGTGTATAATTTTCATTCCAGACTTCATCTGAATTAACCTTATTATGTCATCAAGATTCTCAAATGTAGGAAGAGTCAAATTGCTCGTTTCATACCACTCCGACCCACTTATTACGATGAGTGCATTGACCTCAATCACACACCCAATATGTACAAATGTTATACGTTTTTATATATGTATACAGGTTGGTTCATAAACTGGGTTTGTTGCACAAAGTTTACTTATTTTCCCAAATAAATCTGGCGTAACGATAAAGTTAAATATTAATCTATTATTTATTTATTATAAATAAACTATACACTGCCATTGCAGGTTCACCGAATTCAACTGTTTTTAAATATTTATTTATATTATCGACTATTATTATAACATTAGTATTAATTACAGCATAAAACAAATAATGTTTTATAAACAATCTAAATATGTACATATTTTTTTTATAAGTCAATTAAATAGTTTCTGAAAAGAAAACAAAAGACCATGTTTTGCAGTATCACTTACTCTCTTTAATAATGTTGTCATCTTTGGAGCTATATGTTTTATTGCATCGTCATGAGGTTATATTCACAACACACTATAACTTGTAGAAGACAATTGTTCTATTTTCTGAGACATACTGTATATCTATGTGTAAGTATATATACACCGATTAACACACAAATCATTGTGCTAATTAAGTGTGGTTGCATTCATTGTTCATTTAACGAAATAATGTCGGGTGAAATTGAAAACATTGAGTTGAAACTCAATCATCCAAAATTAACTGGCATTAAAGAGCGAAATCTTTGAGTTGACTTTGATAATTTTATTCATACATACATTGACATATCATCACGCCGAGTCCCTATCGGGGTAGGCAGAGAGTATAGAGCGCCAGTTCTCTCTACTTACATACCTCTTTTGCCTCGTCCACATTCATCAGTCTCTTCATACATGCACTTCGGTTTCGAGTACCCTTGATTTTCTCTTTGATCTAGGTAGTTGGAACATGGTCTTCCTCTGCCTCTTCTTGCACATACTTTCTTCACTCATCTTTTCCATATGTCTTTAAAATAAAACAGAAAAATATATATATATATTTCATTACTTTCATGTATAAATTTAATCACTACTACTCAAGGGAGTGAAAATCAAATGAAACGCAGAAGGAACTGCGGAGCATACCTAGTATGTTGTTAATCTGTCCATCGAACAAGATAACATGACGTAGACTTCCCAGCATCCCGTCTGTGGGGGTGGGCTGGTGATAATGACCTTTTTGTCGTGTTATCTTACTTTTTTTTAATTTTGTGACCACGTTTCTGACGCATTGTCGACCTTGTGTTGAAGTAGACAGTAACGGATTTACAAATAAATGCCGGTTGCTTAGGGTTTCTACTATGCCATGCCATGGCCCCATACACTTACCGGCAGTTATCCTTCTTTCAATATCTTTTTCATACTTTCCATCTCGTGTGAACATGCTTCCTAGATATACAAATTCATTCACTTGCTCTAGAACTTTCCCTTTTACCGAAATAACACACTCGGTCAGTTGTTCATCTCTTTCGAATACCAGAACCTTAGTCTTGCCAGCGTTTAGGCGCAGCCCCTTCTTTTCAAATTCTTCTTTGTGTGTGTCTGCAGTTCGCCCTCTGATGACGCCAGTAAAACCGCGTCATCGACGTATAGAATGCAGTTGACCACAAAGTTTCCCATTTTACCTCCACATCCGTTCGTTTTTAATGCTCTCAGACAGTTATCTAGATATATAATGAACAGAAAGGCATACCCTTGTTTGATCCTCTAATGTTAAAAGATCTAGACTTTTACTATTCGTAAATTTCACAATCGTATTTGAAACTGGCGAGCATGTATGAGACAGATGAATGTGGATGGAGCGAATGTGGTCAGTAGAGAACTGGCACTCTACACTTTCCATTCTCTGTGAAGTCCGAAATAAATTAAAACAAAAAAGTCATATTCTTTATTCAATTCAATGAGTATTACAATATAGGATGTGTCTATAATTAATTATAGTATCTAAATTTAACTCACACCTCTTCGGAGATACATTTAGATACCAAACCGATGGATGGCGAGTCTGTTGCTTTGTCTCCCGCCATGCCTTCACATATTTATGGTCTTTAAATGTCTTCTCAAACGTAAGCAGGATTCCTTATGGCCTTTCTTTATCTTAACTTCGTGATGTAATAATCTATGCTTGAATTCAGTATCACAAACAACTAAACAACGAACCTGCTATCTTGACTTTGTCGGTGACTACTCAAACTACGGCTACTATTTTATCTATTATTGTTATTATAGGGGTAGGCAGAGGTTAGGTAGTACCCACACACACACTTTTCGCCAGATTTTTGGTACTCACGCGCGACTATACATACGCCTTTGAATATCTTCTCAAATGCAGGTTTCCTCTCGATGTTAATCCTTCACTGTAAAGCTCGTGATGTGATTACACTGTACTAAAGTTCAGAAAAAACTTATTGGTGCAGTCGGGGCTCGAACTTGCGATCTTTGTGTCGCAGGCAACTACTCGAACCACTCGGCCACCACGGCCTTAATATATATATATATATATATATATATATATATACATTTGTATTTATTTTATAATTGTTTCATCACACCTTAACTGCCTAATGCCTAATGGCACAACTACTATGAGAATGATAAACACACCTTTCATAGGTGTACACATACAAAATGTTATACATTTATAATAATAATATATAATATAATTATTTGTAATGTTATAATATGTTATACATTTATTTGTAACCTTTAATGTGTGAACTGTTGGTGTGTCTTTAAATATATAAATAGTTTGCAGTGTCAAGTGTCATACTTATTATGATTTTTTTGTACACAGGCGAGAGTGTGGAATAGAGAGCAGTGTGTATATATATATGTATATATATATATGTATATGTATATATGTGTTTAGTACAGTGCAGCGTGTAATACAGAACCCATTAAGTAGCGCAGAGTACAGTGATAGTGCCAACGTAGCGATAAAATCTCCTTCCTGAAAACCATGATTATGCTTGAGTAATATTATAAATATTAAATAATTATATGTTTGTCTTTCATACATACATTTATATCAACACACCGTCCCTAACGGGGTAGGTAAAGAGAGTACGGCGCCAGCTTTCTCTGGACTTAAGAATTTTAACTTAACACCCGTAAAGTGCCAACACGCATAATACTTTTGGCATATAAATTGTATGACTACAGTAGTAACTTTTCATCTTTTTCACGCCTTCCCATAAGAGGCCTTGAAGGGGTATGCAGAGGTGTAAGACTATTATACCCTCTCGCCTGCAGGCAATGTCTAGACCATATCCGTTTCTCAACATACGTCTTTGAATTTTTTTTCAAACGTTTGCAGGTTTCCTTCACCGTAAAGCTCGTTGTGTGACTAATCACTTTACTTAAGTTCAGAAAAACTCATCATGCAATTTTTGTATTGCAGGCGACTCAAAGCTATAGGTCAATACGACTTATAATACATACATATCATCACGCCAAGTCCCTAACGGGTAAGGCAGAGAGTATAGAGCGCCAATTCTCTCTAGACTTACATACCTCTTTCGCTTCGTCCACATTCATACTCTTCATACATGCTCGTCGGTTTCGAGTACTCTTAACGTTCCCGCCTTATAATAAATATCTCTTATTTCTAGAATTAGCTCTTATAAAGTTCCAAGACGCATAATAGTGCTAGTAAATACATTTTTCTAGTCTTAAAGTTATAATAGTAACATTTAATAACTGTTCACTTAACATTTTTTGGCGTAAAACTTTTAAGTACACCCAAGTACCTGCTTAACTTACTGAGATTGCACAACTTTCCTTGCCGAAGCTTGGTTCATGGCGAGCGTTCTGAACGAGAATACACTATCGTTACTTACATAATACATTAAGAAATTATATTCAATAGAAATGGCAGACATTTTTTCAAATATTAAACGTTTCGGTACATATTTGACCTTGGAACTTATAATATTTACTAAAAATACTACCTTTGATTCAACGCATATTTGGCTCATATGTCTTCTATAATTTCCTAAAGTTAGTAAAGTTCGTACACCAATAAACTAACTTTATTATGCTGGTCATTCAATGTGGACGGTTACGTTCAAGGAGACATTCGTATTTGCCTAGATCTATACTTACTCTGAAACACAGTCAGGCCACTACAATAACGTATCCTAACACAACACACAGGTGCACATGTTCGTTAAGTTCATATCCGCAGAAACTAACTTTATTATGCTGGTCGTGGACTGTGAACGCTCACTTTCAGTTACAGTCGTATTTGCCTGCATAAATCGGGCGTCTCGTATTGAAACAATGAGGTCTCGACGCTAGAAGAGCTATTATTATTGAGCAACACGTGGCGAGGCAGGTTTGCGAGGGATGGCGACGTGAGCGTCAAGGGCGTCGGATGTGCGTGACGTTCGCCTTAGCCACGGACCATTACGCTCTGGAACTGAAAATTACATACATAGTTAATCTTTTTTTTTTATACAACAAGAGTGGCAAGCAAGCATACGGCCCACCTGATGGGAAACGGTTACCGTATCCTATTTACGCTCACGATACCGAGGTATCACTTACGCGTTGACACTCTGTGTTCGGAGAGTTACAGTGTGTTGGCAGCGAGCAGCAGCAATGAGTTTAATCCCTCTGCTTCCAACACAATGTAACAATCCTCCCCCCTCCCCAAGGAGCTCATTACTGGAAACCTTATTCACCGCGTAGGAACACAACACAAAAAATTGTGTTATTTGTCTACGAACTTCTATAAGGTGGAGGTCCTGCCCCAGTCGGGCAGCTCCAAATTCGAACGGGAAATTCTTATGCCCTACCTCTCTTAAATACTGTTTTAACTTCATTATCTTATTGTTATATATTGTTTTAATTATCTTCGCACTTTCCTTTGTAACTTCGACGGTAAGAGGTTTAATTACACCTAGTTTTTTTTAAGTATTGCGTTGCCAACGCTTAAGATAGTTATTCAGACAATTGATTACATTGCCTATATACATAAATATAATTTCGACGAGTCCTTCAAGTAGCAGAGATATTACAGTTCCAGTTCTATCTGTACAGACATACCTCATTCGCTTCTTCAACTTTTATCAGTCCTTTCATACATGCTCGTCGGTTTCGAGTACTCTTTACGTTCCCGTCCTTGAGCGTTCGATTTTATCTATATAGTTGGAACGTGGCCTTCCTCTGCCTTTTCTTGCACACACTTTTGCTTTGTATATCTGTTTTCAATCTTTCTTCACTCAATTATAAATGTTTGTTTTCTTTACTATAGAATCTGGACTCACCTGTTTCACTCTTCTGCGTGATGAGCTGTCTGTATTCGGTAGACAGCCTCCGTCTGCCGTGTTCGTACTTGGCTTCTTTAGCTAGGAGAGCTTCTCGTTGGATTTGGGTGCGCAACTCTCTCGGCACATCGGGTATGAACAACTGCATGAGACCGGTCAGACCGAACACTATATGCTGGGGGAAATTTTGAATTTTACTTATAGACATTGGATGTCTTAAAGAAATTTATCAAATATATGATAGGGCACAATGAAAGGAAGCAAATATATAGCCTGCCTCTTCGGGGACCCTTATGAGAAGGCATAGTGATGAATAAAAAATATTTTAACCGCAAATAGTGCGATCAAAAGCACAATAACTTTTCAGTCAAAAGTTAAAACAGTACTAAACTGGTTATGAGTGAAATCTATTGGTTTACTTACTTAACTTTTAAATTTACTTTTAAATGGTTGGACCGATTTGGCTGAAATTTTGTTAGTATATTTGAGTTGGTACCTGGTTTGAACATACAATTGGATTCAACAGATGATTCTGTCGTGTTGCAGTAGCTTTTTTTATTTTTAATAATTATTGTATTTTTCACCTAAGCTAAGCTGGGCGGGGCGAGACAGCTAATATAAATAGTAATTGATAAAAATCACCTCAAAGATGACAACGAATGCGAGTCGCGCGGCAAACACATGCCAATAGTGTGGCGACAATCCATAGGGGTCCGAATGATTTGGGGGGTTGCGGTACCCCCTGTACGCACAGACCGGGGGGTCAACTTCGTTCTCGTCCGCCCCCCAGTCTTCTTTGTAGTCTGACGTGTTAAAAACTGAAACGTATTAGTGAATATTAAATTAGGTAATGTTTTAATTAATTGTTCTATATAACATATCTCGCTAAGAAAATTAGTTGAAGTCGCCGTCACCGACATCCATCATTCACTTATTATGTACATATTATGTTATGTATACATTATGTATATATATACATTATGTATTATGCACATGTAGATGTGCCCGCGACTTCGTGCGCGTGGAATAGTGAATTTGGGCAGCATTTTTTGGATATATATTTTGCTTTATTTTAGAAACGTTAAGTGAAACTTACCACAATATATTTGTGAATACCACACCTAAATCGGATAAACCGTTTCTGAGATTAGCGTGCACAAACGCACAGATAAACAGATACACAGGGAGAAATTCTAGCAATCATTCTTTTGGGTGCTATTTGCATTGATAATGTTTATATATATATATATATATATATATAAAGTGGTGGCCGAGTGGTTCGAGCAGTTGCCTGCAACGCAAAGGTCGCAAGTTCGAATCCCGACTGTACCAATGAGTTTTTCTAAACTTAAGTACAGTGATTAGCCATACCACGAGCTTTACGGTGAAGGAAAACATCTAGAGGAAACCTGCATACGTCTGAGAAGAAATTCAAAGGCGTATGTATAGTCGTGCTTGAGTAACGGCGATGGACTCGCCATCTGTTACGTTGGCACCTAATATACCTCTGGCGGAAAGTGGGTGTGTGGGTATTACCTATACACCTCTGCCTACCCCTTCGGGGACCCTTGTGGGAAGGCGTGAGGATATATTTTATATTATTATATATATACATATAGGAGATCCCATGTGAACCCACTCATCAGGAAATCTCAGGAACTAGAAGGCCGATTGATTTGAAATTAGGTAGGAGCATTCCTTACGCGTTGCAGAGGTCAGCTAAGAACGGGTTTTATGAAACTCAACTTTTTTTTACTTTGTCACCCGGGCGAAGCTGGATGGGACAGCTAGTTTTCTCATATATCTTCAGACAGCCATCCGTATTTTTTTTATTATATGTAATATGTATATATATGATATACTTACGTGACAACGAGTGGTCAATATATCCGGCCAGCGTGTTATCCGGAGAATACACATATTTGTACACCATGCGTGGTATGAAGTCGCTAGTGTACGCTATTACGAATGCCTGAAATAATAATGACTACTTTAATGCGACAAATTCGAAGGTAACCATATTTTACAAGTATTTACGTTACTGAATTTCTTTTGTCATAGAGTCTTAGATAAATATAACGGTCCCCGCAAATCAATACACCCACTTTCCGCCAGAGATATATTTTAGGTACCAACGATGGCGAGTCCATCGCCCTTATTCAAACATACATACGCCTTTGAATTTCTTCTAAAACTTATGCAGGTTTCATCTCGATGTTTTCCTCCACCGTAAAACTCGCGGTGTAACTAATCACTGAACTTAAGTGCATAAAAACAAATTGGTACATTCGCGTTTTTAAATATATTTTTTTCTCTCGGCTCGGCTCGGCACGGCTCGGCTCTAATATACATGAATTATATAAAAATTATAAGCAAATGTTAATTGATACTCACATTCGAAACAACTGCAGCATACGTGATACCTTTTAAAATGCCGTACCTAGAAAAAAAATGTGATCGTCAACATAGCAGGACCGAAGTGCGATCTAGTATATAAATATGTAAAAACGAACTTAAAATAAACGAATGCTTTTTACAATAAATTTCCTTATCTGGATGTGTTCTACGGCTTGTATAACAGTTTTCTAGTGAGTTATTGGTATTACCTGCAAAGATTTACCAGCGAAATCCGTTATGCCCTACCATTCCTCAAGGTCTTCAAACATGTTAAATATTTTTTATTTATTTATTTATTTATCAACTGGAAATGTATCCTAATGCGTAAGTGCAGCCGTATACATAATATGTATAAGTTAAGATATTAAGATAAGATAAGGTATTTTTTATGTATGCAACTTACCAAGCCCCGATATCTTCAACTCTCTCGGCTAGTGGTCTTCTTGCCTGCGTTACCATCTTGTAGGCGTCTAGTCGTATCTCTGCTATGTTATTCAATAAGGCGAACAGTGGAGCTAGAGGAAATGCTGCCACGAACAGGGTGACGAACCCGTATTGGAGGACTGGTAATAAAAATAACACATAAAGCTAACATAATCTCTAATTATAGCGCGGAAGTGGTTGGCCGCGCCTTAGGCGGGGTGGTGGGTCAGGCGAATTCTCCTATTAAGTTTAAAAATACCTGTGCTAGGAGAATCGGCTTTTCCAATGCAACCTAATTGGTAATTTTGCATGTTGTAATATTTTAGAGGCATAGGCAGAGATGTATATGTAGTAGGTACCCACACACACACCCACTTTCCTCTAGAGATATATATTTGTGCCAATGTGACAGATGGCAACTTCATCGCCGTTACTCAAACACGACTATATATACGCCTTTATACGAATATACGAATTTCTTCTCAAGAATTTGCAGGCTTCCTCACGATGTTTTCATCCTCACGTCTTCCCACAAGGGTCACCGAAGGGGTAGGCAGAGGTGTATAGGTAATACACACACACCCACTTTCCTTGCCAAAGTGAGAGATGGCGAGTCCATCGCCGTTACTCAAGCACGACTATACATACGCCTTTGAATTTCTTCTCAGACGTATGCAGGTTTCCTCACGATGTTTTCCTTCACCGTAAAGCTCGTGGTGTGACTAATCACTGTACTTAGTTCAGAAAAACTCATTGGTACAGTCGGGATTCGAACTTGCGACCTTTGCGTCGCAGGCAACTGCTCGAACCACTCGGCCACCATGGCTCTCTAATATTATATAAAAATATTGTTAATATATAATATTGTTATTGTATATGCCTAATGATTTGAAAAGAGTAACCATGGAG